>VWPW01003264.1:1154635-1453733 GCA_013389825.1 Crypturellus undulatus | reverse complement strand
AGAAAAGAAAAGAAAAGAAAAGAAAAGAAAAGAGGAGAAAGGAGAAAAGAAGAAAAAGGAAAAAGAGAAAGAAGTTATATCTAAAATAAACTAAGAAAAAAATAAAAATTATAAAGGAAAAATAATCTCACCTTTAAACAGTGGAAATGTAAAGCCAATGGAACAAAGCATCATTTTTTCTTTGCCTATTTTAAACTGTCATCTTGAAAATCACCTGGATGAGGTAAACACCAACTTTGAGATTGCTCTGTTCATCTCAGTGGAATAAAGGTGCTGAGCAAAGAAGGAAGGATTCTGCTTGACTGACTGAAATCCCATTGCAGTTTTTTGTTTTGTTTTGTTTTGTTTTGTTTAGTGTTTTTGTTACTTATGGATCAAAAAATGCCTGTGGAGGTGGAGTGCTTAAAAGAAGAAAGAAAAAAAAAACACAGACAGAAAGACAGAAAGAGAGATAGAAAGAGAGATAGAAAGAGAGAGAGGAGAGAAAGAGAGAAAGAACGAGAGAGAGAAAGAGAAAGGCAGACAGAAAGAGGGAAAGAGAGAGAAGGAAGGAAGGAAGGAAGGAAGGAAGGAAGGAAGGAAGGAAGGAGGAAGGGAAGGAGAGAAGGAAGGAAGGAAGGAAGGAAGGAAGGAAGGAAGGAAAGCAGCTAAAATTGTTCAGTGGGTATTTTGAAGATGGCTAGAACACTGGTCACATACTCCAACCAGGTAACTGTCACTCTCTAACACTCAGACTGGGAATATATCTTTCAACATCAGCAAATGTTAAAAGCACCTATATAAGAAAAACAGGGATTTCACTGAAGACAGACCAATGTACCTTGAAAAAATATCCTTTAATAATGTATTCAGCTAAGATTATCAGATATGTCTTGCCTTTTTGCCTAGAAAATCAGAAAGTATAACCAATGACACAAGCTCAATGTATTATGGACCGCCTTTACACACTGTAGTGTGTGCCTTGTTCTACAGCTTAAAAAGTTACGCCAATATTCTAGATCTTGAGACGAACAAAATGTATAACATTTACAGTCTCCTTTCTCAGAAAATCATTCCACAGCAGCATTTCCAAGGCTATCTGGCATCTGGTCAGTTGGAGTGTGAGCCAATGAGGGTCGTCCTTCTAGGTGTATGGTGAGATTTGGTGAAAAAAGTGGATAAGCATTTTTCCCTAGGTCTTGAAGGGATTAAGGAAGGTAAGTCATCATAAATCCATGGGGCAACATGAGGTTCTGGGCTACAAGATTCATTAGGACTATAAAAGTCTTTAAGGTGTTTAAGACAGCTGGATGCTTCCAGTTCCAGAAATACAATTTCCTATCAATGAAAGGCTCATATGTCACTGCTGTTACAACCGATGAATGAGCAAAGCACCAGGCGGATGATTTGGAGTTTGTTGTGCATGACTTAAAGAAGAATAGGACAGATAAGAACTGTCCAATAAAAAAAAATCTCTTTTAGTTTCACATTTCATCTCCTCTGTGAAGATAGTTTTAGATTCTTCCTGCTGCAAATTCATGCATTTTTACTGACTCAATATACAAGTAAGATTTGGTTAGGGAGGAAAGGAACATCTGAAGGGGAAAAGTTTTATCAGAGCGTCTTAGGTATTTTGATCTATATCCATACTTGTTGATTAGAAAGCTACACTAAGATTGTGTGGAGCATTTTAGTTCCACATTACTGCTAGATTTGCAGACAGAATAAACTGAATGGTAGTTTTTGCATATTTGGATTTGCATAATTAGAATAAGGGTTTTTTTCTGATATTTTTTCCTAAAGAAACTGCTAACCAGAAGGAGTTCTCAGGCTCTCAATGACATAAAAAGACAAATATTTTGAATTAAATAGAATTCAAACAGAAAACTGAATTAAACAGAATAATATTTTATATATTCTTAATTGACTTGAAAATGCTGTCCTTAAGCAGGAAAACACTGTTCCTCCGTTCTTGACTGAAGGGAATTGAAGAGATAAGAAGTTTGACTTTACAACTACTTGATGGCAAAAATGGATTCTTTTGCAGGAAAATAAGGAAAAAAATCATAATTTTTTCTGTAATTTCAGCAAGAAGCTAATGAGAATATAATTGATTTTGTGATTCTACAATCATACACAAATGAGTTGGATATATTTATCCCATTTTAACTTAACTTTATCCCTTTAACTTTTCTTCCATTCCCTTCTCTTCCTTGGAAAGATAAAAACAACTATGAAACTACAAATAAAGAAGTAGCCAAGAAAATGCAAGTTTTTAATATAAAGTTATCTTACAATAAAGTGTTCTAAAATGCTAAAAAGCGGTTCCCACATTTCTGATGGGACTCTGCCGTGTTTATTTATTTCAGTTTACAAAAGAATCAAAAGAATAGCTGGACACTAATGAGGATATTCCTAAATACTACAGAAGGGTCTGGCATATAGATCTGTGTCTAGAATAACAGTTTTGAATGATGAAGAGCCTGGAAAGGTTATCTTCCCTGATTGCTACACAGAGCAATGTAGCAGAGAAAGTAAGCCAAAAGTAACTAAGAATAACTAGAGTAATGCTTTCTGGAATCTGTCGATTCAAAATAGCTCACCTTGCATACAAACCAATTATTTGTTCTGCTTTACTCCAAAGTAGAATATACTTAAAAGTAGAATATATGCTCTGTTGCCATTAAAAGAGAAGAAACAAGGATATGCCATACATTCTGTTTTGGTCAGAGGCAACCACAGTAGAGTATGTTCCAGCGTGTTTATGACAGTATTCAAGAAATAGAGGCAAACTAAACAGGCTTATGGGAATCAGTCTTCCCAGAAAGGATCTGACAGTACCGTGTGCTTCAAACTGTAGTGGGTAGCAGCAAGCAGAAGTTTGAGAACAGAATGTGCACATCATCTAAAAATCGAATATTGCACTTATACTCTTATTCCCAGTATGTTCACTGATGTATGCCATTGCTAAACAAAGACCACTTTATTTATACAAGATCTAATGGTGGAAGTTGCTTCTTATGCCTCATCTGTTTAAATTCTTCCAGTAAAACTAATTGTGCAGAGCGGTTGCAGGATCAGTCACCTAAAGGATAACTGGCTCCATTCTTTTGTATAGGCTTCAAATATTACTACTATTTTTAAAACATATGGCTGAAAGTGGCCACTAGAGCTGACTAATTCATAATTTCAGCCCAGGAGTTTTATAGCTTTACAGAGTAATTTGTTACTAAGCAAAAGATAAGGTTTTGTAGGAACCCCAGAATAATGGATTTCCTCTGTGCTTCTATTTTAAATTTAGTCTGTCCTTGGAGAAGCGGTTCTCCTCCCCCATCCAAACCCAGCTTTCTTTCTGTGGTACTTCAGACAATTGAAAAACACAAGAAAATATTCTGAAAAAGTACAGTTACCTTTTGTGTTAGCATATTTTTTTGTTAATTGAAAATATTCTGGAAGCACAGAGAAACAGCAATGACAGACAGTGATGTTCCAAAGAACAAGGCTACATTACTGTTCCTTTAAAATCATCATTGCATTTGTCTTTGCATGTTTGCAGGATTTTCTTTCTGAGGATAAAAATAATTTCTCCTCAGTCACAACTACTATTAATTTTTCTCAAACACTGTGTGGAAGAGGCATACATTTTCATTTAGATAAGAAAAACATGATCAGGTCTTCCAGACAGAAAATAAAGCAGACTTTAGTTTCTAAGTGTGCTTTATGTTTTATCATTTGTAACTATTTGTCATCCAAGAACACTGAAAAGCCATTACTTTTTAGTTTTGAGTCTGATTTGTTTGCTTAATAACAATACTTGAAGGAATATGTAACAAAAAAAGTAATATATTTTAACACTGTAACACTAAGTTTTGCAAAATTAGTAGTTTAAGAATTTACTGGTAAAGCTTTTGAAAAATACAAAATGGCTTTCTAGATTAAACTGTATTTGCTGGTTCAGGAAAAAAAAATCAAAACAAAAAGACCTTTTATGATATTGAAGAATTATTCCATGTTTAATCTAAGGCAGACAATTGAGTTCCTGCAATGCAGTATTTAAGTCAAAAGTGTCCAGCCTACACCTCAGACCTGTGGACCATCTGACATGAATAAAGACTGCAATATTTATGGAAGGGATAAAAAGGGAGTTTGGCACACTCTTTTTTAATTTTGTAAAATAATTTAGAAATAAAAAGTAAGAATGCATGAGCGCATTTTGCAGTAAACTGAAATCTGAAGAAACTCAATACCTAGTGCTATTGTATAGTGAATCTTACTCCTGCTCTATTAGCTATGGTCTGCTACAATTACACAAACAAGCAGGCATCATGTCCTGCTTCAAGTAGAATACTTCAGAAATCAATGACCATCCTCTGTTTAACCAGTCATAAAAAAAAGACAGTTAAAGGCTTGAAAAGCTGTAGAAGTTATACCCACAGCTACTTCAGAGACAGGCAAATCTTCATATCAAAATTAGCATTCTTCTAACTCAGCCTTTTCACCTCAAATTAAAACCAACATATATAGGTAAATTGGTAATGCCATAAATCTCAGACCTTTACAGGAAGTAACTCTCATGTCTCACTGGAGACATCTTTTATGTCTTTTAATGGTTTCTCCATTGTAAGGAGATTACCAAGAAAGGAATTCCCAGAACCTGAGAGTCCCATCTCAAATAAGTTTAAATACAAATGGTGCGTTTTGGCTAATTTGCCAAGGCCTGTGTATGTTGCTCTGAGCCTCAGGGAAAGTATGGGAATGAAGAACAAAAATTACATATTTAACCTTTGCCTGAATTGTGAACAGCTTCTGTGTCAAGGGAGTAAAGTAGTAAAGATTCTAATATACAAGAATTATTCATAAATAATTGCTTATACTACAAATTCAGCTCATTTTGGTAAGAATCTTTTCCTTAAAATGAATAGCAATAAGGAGAGAATTCTTCCATGTTTTTCTTTTTCAGGCAATTACATATTAAAATTCTTCATCAGTTTCTCTGATGATGAAGGTTAACATAGCTTCTATAATTTGAGATGAAACTGACCGTGTCCTTCACTCTTTCTGCACTTTCACCATCCCTAAGCAGTGTGAAAACACAGTAGTCTTCACCACTACAGGTAAAATTTAAAGATAGAGGTATCCAACCCAGTAGACCAGGTTAAACAGCAGGAAGGATGTAGGAAAAAAGACCCTAGAGTAAGAGTCGAGTTCTAAGATGTCTATGTGAATCCGTCCTCTCCTCCATGAGCCTGATTTACATTCTTCATAACAACAGAAAAAGCTCTGGCAGTCTTTCCCATCTAGGCATTCGTAGACACATGCCTCTTCAAATTCTTGCCAATACATGGCATTGTTCAACGTGATGACTGTAGTTGGTGGTCTCATATCAAGGACAGAATAATTCTGCGGAGAGAAAAAGAAACCAATAAATGATAAACTTCCATGGAGGATGCAGATGCACATACAGTAATCATGAGAAAAATAATAAGACATATGAGAGAAGAGCTGGAAAAAAATGAATTTAAGAACTCCGGATTTAGAGAGCGTATTTCTTTCCCCAAAGGGCACATTTTTTTAGATGAATTTCCAGAGAGATATCGTGGAGTGGCAAGTTAAATTGATTCTAGATATATTTTCTACTTGGATACAAGACATATATATGTTAGTGATCATTTTTCATACTTAAGGCTTCATTTACTTAACAGAATATTATTTGCAACTTGTTTTAAACACTTGAAGCTACTACATTTAAGAGTGGTGTGACAATAATAATCAAAATATGTCCCCGGAGCACCCAGACACACCATTTAATTTAGAGATAGACCTTAACTTAGTACAGCTGCCTTCATTGCCTCTTAACCCTACCATGATTTACAAAAAACAGATATGGTCAGCTATATCTGACAGATGACAGTGATTTTTAGTACAGAACTTCAAAATGACATCCATAGGCATGGTCCATTGATGTCTATTATACTAATCACAGAATCACAGAACGGTTGAGGTTGGATGGGACCTCTGGAGATCATCTAGTCCAAGCAGGGACTAGATGCTCAAGCAGGGACACCTAGCACACATGGCACAGGGTGGCATCCAGGCGAGTTTTGAAGATCTCCAGAGAAGGAGACTCCACAGCCTCTCTGGGTAGCCTGTTCCAGGGCTCTGACAACCTCACACTAAAGAAGTTCTTCCTCATATGGAGGTGGAACTTCCTGTGTTATAATTTATACCCATTATCCCTTGTCCTGTCACTGGCCACGACCAAGAAGAGTTTCTCCATCCTCCTTACATTCTCTCTTCAGGTATTTGTATATATTAATGAGATCCCCTCTCAATCTTCTCTTCTCCAGACTAAACAGGTCCAGCTCGCTTAGTCTTTCCTCATAAGATAAATGCTCTAGCGCCTTAATCATCTTTGTTGCTCGGTGTTGGACCCTCTCTAGAAGCTCCATATCCCTCTTGTACTGAGAAACTCAGAACTGCACCCAATACTCCAGGTGCAGCCTTACCAGAGCTGAGGAGAGAGAGAGGATAAATCACCTCCCTCGACCTGCTGTAAACACTCCTCATGATGCAGGCCAGGATCTCACTCGCCTTGGCCGCAAGAAAGCATCTCTGACTCATGGTTAATTTGTTGTCAACCAGGACTCCCAAGTTCCTCTCCACGGAGTGGCTTTCCAGTAGGTCAGTCCCTAATCTCTACTGGTGCCTGGGGTTATTCCTCCCCAGGTGCAGGACCCTGCACTTGTCCTTGTTGAACCTCATGAGGTTCCTCTCTGCCCAACTCTCCATCCCGTCTAGGTCCCTCTGAATGGCAGCACAGCCCTTGGGAGTACTAGCCCCATCCAGTTTTGTATCATCTGCAATCTTGTTGAGGGTGTGCTCTCTCCCCTCATCCAAGTCACTGATGAACAAGTTGAACAGTACCAGACCCTGGAGGACACCACTGGCCACAGGCCTCCAACTAGACTCAGCCCCATTTATCACCACCCTCTGAGCTCTGCCATCCAGACAGTTCTCAGTCCACCTCACTGTCCAGTCATCTAACTCACCCTTCCTGAGCTTCCCCATGAGGATGTTATGGCAGAGATGGAGTCAAAAGCCTTGCTTGAAATCAACGTAGGTAACATCCACTGCTCGCTCCACACCCATCCAGACCGTCATCCCATCATAGAAGGCTAACAGGTTTGTCAAACATGACTTCCCCTTGGGGAATCCATGCTGACTACTCCTGATCACCTCCTTTTCCTTGACATACCTAGAGATGGTCTCTAGGATGAGCTGCTCCATCATCTTTCCAGGGATGGAGGTGAGGCTGACAGGCCTATAGTTTCTTGGCTCCTCCCTCTTGCCCTTTATGAAGACTGGAGTGACACTGGCTTTCTTCCAGTCCTCCAGCACCTCCCTAGCTTTCCATGACCTCTCAAAGATGATGGAGAGCGGCTGATAATAACACCCGCCAGTTCCCTCAGCACTCAGGTGCATCCCATCCAAGTCCATAGATTTATGCGTGTCTAGTTTGCCTAAATAACCTATAACGCAATCCTCTACAACCAGTGGAAAGTCTTCCTCTCTCCAAGTATTCTCTCTCATGCTCGAGCTCTGTAGATCATGAGGACTGGCCTTAGCAGTAAAGACTAAAGCAAAGAAGGCATTTAGTAACTCTGCCTTCTCTGTATCCTCCGTCACCAAGACATCCACCCCGTTCAGCAGCAGGCTCACATTTTGCCTAGACTTTCTCTTGCTGCTGATGCATTTGTAGTAGCTCTTCCCGTGATCCCTGACATCTCTTGCTAACTAATTCCAAATGCACCTTGGCCTTTCTCAACACATCTCTACATTCTCTGACAGTGTTTCTATATTGTTCCTGTGTGTTCTGACCCTTCTTCCACATTAAGTATGCTCTCTTTTTCGCTTTAAGTTTTCCCAAGAGCTCCTTGCCTATCCATGCAGGTCTCCTGCCCTCCTTGCTGGACTTCTTTCTTATAGCAATGCACTGATCCTGAGCTTGGAGGAAGTAGTGCTTGAATATTAACCAGCGCTCCTGGACCCCTTTCCTTCTAGGACCCTGGCCCAAGGAATTCCACCAAGGAGCTCCCTGAAGAGGTTGCAATTCTAATTCTTGTCCAGCTTCCTGTGGAAGGCCTCGTTCACTTCCTCTTCCAGATCAGGTGGTCTGTAGTAAAAGATCACTGCAGTGTTGCCTTTTGAACTGGCCTTTAATCCTCACGCACAGGCTCTCGACCCATGCTTCATGCTCCCCTACGCTGAGCTCCATACATTCCAGTTGCTCTGTCACATAAACAACAACACCGCCACCTCATCTTCCTGGCCTGGCCTTCCTGAAAAGCTTAAAGCCATCCATGGCTATTCCACTCATGAGAGCTGTCCCACCATGTCCCAGTAATTGCCATGAGATCATGACCCTGCAGTTGCACTCGCATCTCCAATTCCCCATGTTTATTCCCCATGCTGTGTGTGTTTGCATAGAGGCATTTGAGTTGGCTCCCAATATGCTTCTCTCTCTAGCTGGGCCAGCTGTAACTTGCCCATGTGAGCCTTCAGCAGTTCTCATATCTTGCTGTTCTCCCTCTCCAGACTTAGGCATCCCTCACTGGCTCTGGAGTTAGGCTGGTGTGAGTGGCGCGGCAGCCCATCCCCTACCTTATCACCAGTTTCCCTAATGATATCCCTCTCCCCCGTCAAATCTAGTTTAAAGCCTTCACAGTGAGCCCTGCTAGCTCATGACCAAGGACCCTCTTCCCTCTTTGGGAAAGATGAAACCCACCTGAAATTCTTCAATGAACACCCTATTTACAGTTCATCAGCTCTTCTGTCACATAACTTTCTCCTAATAAAAGGTGTTTTACCACAATAGTCTTTCAATAAGCAGCTTGCTTCATCTCCACTAATCATCACTTCTTCCACCCTCCATCAGTTTTGCTGCCTGCCTGTGTCACTCTGACAAAGCAGATTCCATCACTGTCAGCATGGTTTGCTCTCCCTCATGGGCTCTTCCTCTCCTTGTGATTGCTCTGAACATTGACAACTGCCTGCTTGAGCACACCTGGTAGCACACTAACACACACATCATGCGTCCCATGTCTGAGCACATGGGATCATCTGCATCATGTCTTAATGTATTCAGGCTTATTATATTGAATAAGCAACATTTTCTGTTAGAGGTTTGAGGGCACATATGAAAACTTTTACTCTCTCTGTGAAACAAATGAGAGAGATGGTTAGTGTGCCTCATGGGAAACTTTTTTTTTTCTTTTGCTGATTTCACTTCTTTGTACAAATTCTTTGATTTGGTGAACCACAGTATTACCCACTTCATTAAACATGCTTGATCTCAGAGCTAAGAGCTCGAGCCGGGATCCTTCTTCTTGAATGCTGATATCTACAATATACATACTACATCTGAACAAGTCCAGTCAAGTAATTCTAGGGCATGATTCATCTCATCATAACTAGATGGGTAAAATCTCTCAGGAGCACTGTGTTACGGAATGCAAATGGATCACAGCTCAGGAACAGATAGAACAAATCTACTATTCATTTTATATCTGAGATTAGATGACACAAACTGTGCCCTCATAGTCTTCTCTTCTGCTTGTACACAAACAAGCTTCAGAGTTTAATAGGTAATTGTAGGTAGTTGGTATCACTGTTTTAATGTGGTCTTAAGATGACTAGATAGATACTAGCTGAATGCGGACATTAGCTGTTGCATCTAATGAGTCTGGCTGAGATGATAGGTGCAGGACAAGGATGGTGCAAGCACAGTGGCTACCATCTCAGTAGCACTCGAGAGAGCTGCTAAGGCAAGGCAATTCTTACATGCTTTAAACAAGGCATTCCGGATCCAGTGTTAAAACAAAAGAAAATGTAACAATTTCAGGTTAAGAGTTCTATCTAGGAGAAAAATCAACAGGGTGGGAATACCATTGCTTTAAATCCTAAACATGGGTTCCCTGAAGCTTCAGCTTTTAGTGTAGCATCATTACAGGGCTGGCAAAGACAAGCAAGTATCCTGGAAGGCAGAGTCACTGTTTATTTTATGTAGCTTCTGCCACAATTTGGACATAGGAATTGCTGATACACAGAGCAAGATACTGCTCGGTTTAACAGTAGGCACCTCGACCATTGTGTGATTCTGTGAAAAAAGTGGGAGAAAAACTTGCAAAGACTGTAGGTAATTTCTAAGCAGATCAAAATGATTAGATCTAGACAAAGAGCAGGAGAGTTAAGCCTGGTGTCCTTTTAATTATATTAGGATTTTCTTTTTCTTGTTTTTCTCACTAAAAAGGGGAAACTGCACTACTCCATCAATGTACCTTAGTAACAAAACAAAGAAGTCTACCCAAGAAAAGGCAGCAGTAAATGTGTGTAAATGTGATGCTTGCTGCTAACCATTTGTATTCAAGATGCAGACTTTCAGTGCTTTATCTGCTTTCTAAAGCAGATAGATACATCCTAAAATCCATTTAAAGAAGAGAATAACGTTATTTTAAAACGATAAACTAGTAACATTAAGTTAGCAATTGTAAATGCAAAACTTGGGCAAACTCAAAACAAGAAATGCAAATGCAGCTCTATCCAAGTTCTTATTTGCAGCTCATCAGCTGGGAAACAGATTATCCTGATTAACCAGCCACCTTTGTTTTTTATGTGTATTCTGATTTCAGGTTTCATGCAGTTTAGAGACGCAGCTGTGTACACAAATTCAACACTGCTTTATTACAGCTATGCACATTTAAATAGTTCTCTGGAAGTTTGGGGAATAGAATTTATTACATTTGTGAATATAGAAATACTAGCTGCATTACACTCGGGTGCCTAAATTGTTTGAAAATCCACCTAAAAGTTTGCTAAACTTTTTACAAATATGCTTAATTTCTTTCTACAAAACTCAATTAGAAATCAGTATAAGTTTATGATGTAAGTTCTTATGTACTTATGTACTACAGTTTATTATGTACTTTTAATGTGCAATGAAAAATGCAGTATTAGGTAATTCAGACATGCAAAATTTCTGAGATAAAAATAACACAATATTCTATACTTGACCCTTCTCCCTCCCAAATCATTTGATAAGTCCTTATAATAAGAAGCAGCTATGTTCTTCTGCCACAGCAAAAAACAAACTGACCTTTTAACAGAAAAAGTAAAGCAATATTTATAGAGAAGTCAGAATAGAACATAACATGGCATTTCAACTTTGTCATGAATTAATGCAAGTAAATGTCAACCATACATTTATGCCTCCATGGGTATCGCCAAATAAAATAGTTTACTTACCATCACATGACCAAAACTGACATCAGGTAGCTTAAATGAAGATAACAAAAGAATTATTCAGAAGAAAAGATGCTCAATGCTTTATAAGCACCCACTGTTCAACAACATTTCTTAAAAAAAACTTTTAAATGTGTTTGTTTATAAGACACTTTCATACTCAGTATTCTATATATTTAGCATAAAATTTTGCAGTTTAAAACTATATGAAACCCCAGAAAAATGTTCACCTAGCTTCTGTCCAGTCTAAATCTATATTCACCTATTAATTCTATTTAATTTTTATTAGCTAAGTCATCGGCTATTCTTGTGTTAGTTTAAATCTCATCAGTGTTGTAAGCTTTTCTTCATGTTCATTTACACAACTGGAAATACATCCTAATCGCAAATATACTCAGGATTTTTTTTCTTTTTCATATGGTCTTTCTATACAGAATAGCAATTTGAGTTTGATTAGTGGATAGTTCATTTTGACAAAAATTTGTCTTGTCGTCACTATCCTCATTTGCCTTTTCTGTGCAATGCACTTCTGCAAATAGCTGTTAGAGGTTTAATGGAGTTTTCATTGATTAAGCCTATGGGGTTTTGAGCCTTCTCTGATTTCATATTCATTTAAACTTTTCATCCATTAGTTCTTCATTCAATCCCTTTCTACCTCATGATCTATTATATCCTAAGTTTTTTTCTCTCTCTCTAATTCCCTTCTTGACATTTCTTCTATTCATGACCAAGGATAGGATTTCAAATCTCCCTGTTTCCATCACTGTGCAAATTAGCATCCAACATCTCCAGCTACTCAAGCTGGAGTGCTTGAGCTACTCCAGCTATCTCAAACACACCTCAAATTTTGAATGGACAACCCACCAATTCACTTCCTGATTCTTTTCTTGCCCCATTCTTTTTTTTAATACTTTTTTCTCTTCATTCCCCAACCATCTCTCATGATAACACACATGATTGTCCCAGTCAGTTATGAAGGACAACACATAACTGTTTATACATGAATAATTCAATTGTTTTATGTAAACTGCTTTTGTGTGTGTGTGTATGTCTGTGTGTCTGTGTGTTTGTCTTACTCCTGGAAGTATCTCTGTGTCCAGAGGTTTGGCTTTGTATAAACCTTCTATGCTTTTTGTACTTGGGAGCATTTGTGTATAGTCCAAAAAACAGCTGCTGGTTGACAGTGTGGAGATGGAAACCTCATTTGCAAAATTCGTAAGTATTTCTAGCCCAGCTAAGCCACAAGACAGCAGATGCCTTTGAATACAGATTGATATGTGCATGCGTAATTTTAGAACAAGCTATGAATGAAATCTGTTTCAGTGGGAGTCTCCTTCCTTTATAATTACCAGCACAGAATTGGAAAGAGACATAAGCAGGATTGGTGCTTCATGGTGAGCAACAGATCTCACCTCACAGGTAAACAACTACTCTTACTACAGATACTTATTTCCCATTTGCTTTCAGAGGCAGAGAACATCACAGACTGGGAAGAGCTAGGTGGAGCTGAGCGTCATGAGATTATGAACTTTATAAAAGTATTCTCTGCTGTCACACATACATGTCACACACATGTCAGTAAATAAGTAAATAAATAAATAAGATTCTCTCCTACCGACTTTTTCTTCTTAGTACAGCTTGGTTTCCTGCAACTCGAGTAGTAGTTGAGGGTTGCGTACTCCATCAGAGCAGCAAAGACAAATAGAAAGCACACAGTCACAAACAGATCCATAGCGGTGACGTAGGAGACACGGGGTAATGACTTTCTTGCAATGGTACTCAGAGTTGTCATAGTCAAGACTGTGGTAATGCCTGCAGAGAGAAACTGGATTTAATTGTGCACAGTGCCATCTTTGGTAACAGATATACACAAAACAGAGGGCCAAAGTCTATCTAGATAATCACAAGAAACTCATTATTTTCATCTGGTAGCATAAAAAGTAATGGAAAATGGCATCAATAGAGACAATACTAACTTGTAAACAAAAACTTCCTCAAAAATTTCCATTTGCCTTTGCAAAACTGAAACTTCCATGCTTCTCAATATTCTTTCTGCCACCTTTTCCTTTTTCTGGTCAGAGTTAAATTGTATATAAGGATGAAAGAGAGGAGAGAATGAAGGTGTTTTTACCTAAATGTTAAAGCAGGAAAGATAGGAATTCTGGTAAAAAATCAAAAAAAATAGAAAATACGGAAGGAAACACATTTTTTTTTCACAGTGATACTGCTCCCATGAAAGGAAAAAAAAAAAGACACATTTTGCTGCAAAGTTCCTAAGCATGGATTTTGACAATATATTTGCATTATGTTTGCATGCTGCTGCCTCTTTGGAAGGGCCACTCTTTTTCCTTCTGAATGAGGAAATATGGACTCTCCTACACATTTCAGGAGTTCCTTGATAGAAATACCTCTTTTAATTCATTAAAAGCATCATCATCCTAGATTGATTTAGTAATTATGAAACTACTTGTAGATAAATACTAAATTTATCTTCTCTATTACTGTATTTATCTACTGGTTGTAGTAGATTCATATAGTAATAATGAATCTGTTGATATTGAATTATGTGGTGTGAAATATCCTAAAACAGTGTAACCAGCGCTAGAGGGAAGTCTATGGGGTGTCTTTTATTTGGCTGGCTGAATAGTATATGTAATTTCTATTCATTCCTGAGGAACAGAAATCTTTTTTTTCCCAACTTTGGACTGATGTTTTTAATCATTCATTGTGGACTGTTAACCTTTTGGTAGGGAAAAAACAAACAAAGAAATCAAAAATAAAAAAACAAAAACAAAAAACCCTCTTCCTTCCTTGGGCAGGAAAATAAAACTCATTCAAGTCTCAGGGGAGAACCTACTCTAAAAACAACACACTTAAAAAGTAATCTTTCTTTTTGTAGTTAAACTGATATTTTGCAATGGTACTCAGTGTTTGAAATGACATATGATGACTGAAATTATGCCTTATAGTAAAATTACTTCTCTCAAACAGCACTCTGGAGAGCAAGAAGTATCTGCAGATTACTTTTGACTATCTATCTTCTCTTTATGAAAGAATGCCCGCCTTTGATCTGTAACATTTGATAGGACTACAGTGACCCACAAATATCTCTTCCCATTCAATTCTCCTGCAGAAGCCAATAAAAATAGTATTGCCAAGGTGTAGAGCTTCTTTTACAACAAATGACAAATAGTTTTATTCCTCAATATATAATTTTCCTCCCATATAATTCTCCAGAAATGAAAATAATAAAAAAGTCAAAAAACCCCACATCCCAATAATCAAAAGACTAAAGCAATGCTAGTAAGAAGTGGGAAATGTGCAGCATCTTCCCTTTCATGGGGAACCTCCTATTCATATTTGACATCAGCATTAACTAATGTTACCTAATAATAATAACCTAACTATTAAAACTATAAAATAAATATAACTATTAAAACTATTAAAAATAATAACCTAACTATTTTTAGGTGAAACTGCAGACAGACAAAGGTAGATCCCCTAGGCTCAAGAAGGAATAACTTTACAAGAACTGCATTTGTGCAGATGAAAACACAGATGGAAAGATCTAAAGGCAAAACAAACAGATTTTTACTTTTATTATTTATACAAAATCTTTTGATGATATGAAATCCAGTATAAAAATTTTATCTCCCATTTGAGAAAATGCAGTTTGTTGACTGGATTAAAATGCAATAAACCTTACCAAATGAAATTCTAAATCATTCTGAGAAGACCAGTACCATGAAGAGAATTTTCTATCTGTTTTTGAAATTTCCAGTGCTTTAGAAAGCATTCTCTTGCTATTTCAACAGAATTTTAATATCAGACAGTTTTGAAGTGTGAGTGTGTGTTTATGCATAAATACCAGTTTGTGAGGTTTATTTTCTCTGAGCAGGTTCTATACCAAAGATACTACTTCATAAATCAAAAAGGACTGTCCAAGAGACCAAATGATCCAATGATTCATAATGCATGTTTTAACATTTGGGTTAAACAGTTATTTTAAATTATTACTGTCTGAAATATTCTTAGTTGAAAAAAGAATGCAAAAGGAAATAGTGGGAATAGTGTTAAAAATTCTTTCAGGGAGGCTTAGTTTTTAGTATATTTCTGAGTACTGTCTCCAGATAAGGACATTATTGTGCTGATGGAATACTGTGGGCAAAAGTGTACTGCCTTTGCCTATGATATCACTATGAATAGGCATTTCATTTCTCCATTTTCCTGAGTGCTCTTTTTTTTTTCTTTTTTCCAGTGAATGAGCTTAAGATGGAATGACAAGGAAAGCAAAGTTCACTTTCTGTTAATCATCTTCTGTATTTTCTTTTACAACAACACACTGTTGGGTTTAACATTTACTATATTTATCTACTGAAGTTTAAATTTCTTTTATATTAACTGCCCAGACATATAACACTTTAAGTCTGTTTCAAAACATAGTAGGAAGTGAGTGAAAACTTCAGTTTAGCTTATTTCCCTTCATCTTCAGGGAAAACACCCTATTGTTTTCCAAGTCATAACATTTCTTCAGACACTTACCAGCTGCTCTTGACTATGAGCTTTGGAAGAAGGTTATTTTCATTATCGGAAGCAAGTAGAAACAGCAGAGATATATATTTTCCTGTCTGAATGGAGGGCACTGTAATCTGGGATGGTAAAACACACTTCTCATCCAACAGATCGTATTGTATTTTCAGTTTCTGACCTACTCTTCAGGTGGTCCAGAGTGAGTCACATTATCAGTCTGGGTCTTAGCCCCTCAAACAGCGGGTAAAAAAAGGGAATATGGTGCCAACTTTTAAAGAGCATTTTGATGCCTCTAGATCGTGCTGCTGAAAGGATGATTATGGTTCTGACTTTTCCTTCACAGTCAAAATACCCCTGATTGCATTTAGTTTCTCCAGCACAGAAATAGCTTATTACTTGGATTTATTCAGAAAAGGGTAAAAACCTGTCCTTCATATAACCCTGTGTGGTTGCCAATAGCATATGAAATTAATTTCAGTGAGTGAAATGTTTCCCTGATGCTATTTCTTTATATTAATGAAGTTGTATTAGGGGCGGGTTTGGTGCACTGAGCCTGCAATTCATTTCAGCTAATTAGCAGGATGATTTCAGTGGTTTGCCTTTGGCAATATTACTCACAAGTTCGCCATGTGCCACCGTCCAAAAGCGGGTGTGGGTGGTGGTGTTCAGGCAGATTTACTGCTTGCTTTATAGGAGCAGACCTGCCGGACATGAGGAGCATCTGCTTCCTCCTCCCCGAGGGTCAACAGGCTATTGTCAGTTGGGGAGCAATAGGGCTCTGATTGATTGTGCACAGAAAGAAGTGACCAACATGTATTTTCCAGTCATTTGACTTTATTCATAAGGATTTTCATGCAGTATTTTAATTCTTTACCAGACTTTTAGGAGTTAATCACTCTATCCATTGAAGCTCCTTTTATAGCTCACTTTTATATTCATACTTCAAACTCATCACCTCAATATAAACATTGATTCTCTTAAGTTCCATCTGGCATTGCTGGGACTAGCACTGTCCAATTAATTTGGAAACTAAAAGAGGAGTGGTGTGGGGAATTCCACTGAGGAACAAATGTATTGATGGTGCTTCTGGAAACTCAGCAATGCAAACCATTCGCTGCTCTTTCCCCCTTTTCACCTTTCTGTTGAAAACCAAGCATTATGAAAGACAATCCAAATAGATGCTGTGTTACTCTCAGCACACACATAGGGTTTCACACTCCTGTTTTTGAAAAAAAAGAAAAAAGCTCTTAGTAGAGCGTGGTCAATCTTTCCTTATATCCACCAAGCCACATAATTAGAAAGGAGTCAAGCAGAAAATCACGTTTAAGGCCAATTGTTCAATATTACTGCCACCAGTGGCAAGTATACACAGCCAAGAGAGGGCAGCCACGCAGCCACTCTGTGGTGCCTTCCCTGGAATCAGAGCAGGTATCAGTGCTGGGGTCTGTTGTGTTGCCTCAACAGCAATGTAAAGGCACTTTGGCACTCACAAAATGGGGGTAAGCACTGAATATTCCTTTCTCAGAACAGCACTGTAGAAAACTGGGCCCATGTGATGCCCTCATGCTTATTCATCTGACCTGGAAGGGGATTTTGAAAGGCTAATTTGGTGTACAGTTCAGTTCAAAGTTTATCAAAGCAAATGCACAGAATATGAGTTGGTTACACCTTACATCAAGAAAAAAATGGACAGCAGAACTAGTGCTGTATTTGTTAATCCTGAAAAACTCTGGGAGGAAATCCAGCGGTTCATTGTCTTGTCCTGACCAGATGCAGAATGGGTTGCAATGTGGAATTATTTGTAGTATATGGACCAGTACCTAAGTATTGATGGTTGGCATATAGTGTCATTGCTGAAGCAAAGCTGTGCCTAGTGAGGGAGCTACACTTACACTTAACTATTTTTGGTAGCATATTCTGCTAGCATTCAGCTGGAAGTTATTCAACTATTGATTTTCATTAGCAGTCTTACAAAGAAAAATGTGTAGGCTCTTGTGTACCCTGAAGAGATAACCATATAGACAATGCATAAGCAAAGGATTTATAAAGTGAGGTCAGACTTTTAGAAGTCCAGAAAGAGTCCAAGGGCCTTACCAGCTAAAATCTAATTGAAAGTGAATGGATTTCTAACACTTTTTGCACTTTGTTTTTCCCTTTCCCTTCAATGCCATCAGAGGGCTTATGTTAAAACCAGAGAACCCTCAGAAATAGTGGTGGTTCTGATTTATTAGTGGAGGAGAGGAATGGAGAGAAAGGACAATTGTTTTGAACAACTCACTAAAAGCTGCATTGTTGGATAAGGTGCCTTCCTCCTGAGATTAAGTGCAGTACCTTAACATAGTATTTGAAAGAAAGCTCATAGAAATGAATTCACAAAATAAATAACAGCCATTTCTGCTAAAGACGTCTTATTTATTTGGATGAAAATGGGATGAAGAATGGTGATGACCCTTGAGTAGCTATTTAGGGAAGTGGAAGACAGAAAAGGCTTGCACAGATGAATGGTGTCTCTTATTTTGTGGTTGGATTAAGGCCTTTTGGCGTATAGCAGGACTCAAGAATGCTGTGCCAGCTACAGGCAGTGATTGCACATCTGAGATGCAGGCTCCTCATCCTCCAACGTGCAGCAATATCACACTCTCAAACATGGTGACTCAGTTGCTCTTAGTTTGGTCTTATGTCTGAAAAGATTTTGAGGGTTCAGGCAGTCAACTGAAAGTCTGAAAGCCTAGTGGGAAAGAACAGTGAATATTTGGGAATGGTAACCTCTACCCTTGACAGAAGGCATGTTAACTTTGACTCAGCTTCCCCTTCGTCTTCAGCAGTAGGTTTCTGAACTTCTTCATATTTGTAACTCTGTCAATATGGTCTAGACAAAAATATTGTTTTCCCTTCAGTTCTGAGGAATATCTATAATCATGTGTTAGGTTGCCCTTGATGCTGGCAGATTTTCCTATAGATAGCAGAATAAATAGTCAAAATTGTTGAGCATATCAAAGTACAAGGCTGAAATCCACTCCTTGGTCCTGAAATAAATTACCTGCCAAAAGATCAGCATAAATCCCACAATGTGTTGAAAAGCAGGTGATTAATTATACATTTATTGTGGAGATTAATTTTAAGTGAACAAGCTCAAAGCACTTTGAAAGACTTAATGTTATCATATTCTGCACTTTTCAGTATACATAGTACATAACAAAAGACAGCGTTTCAGAAAGGAAGGCACAGTGCAATGCATTTATTCTTCAAAAATGTCTTTAAAATATTGTAGTGAGAACAAGAAGAGAGCCATTATTTCTAGAATATTATGCAAAATAGGTGGCAGTGTCATTCCAAAGGGTCATGGTAGTTCACTTTTAATTACCATGTTAAAGAAAGAATACCAAAGTCTTCTGTGATAAGTAGACTTGGGCCTGCGAGTTGTAGGGGTATTAATCTAAAGTATGTATCTAGTGGCCTTTTTGAAAGGAAGTTGACATTTTCAAATGGCAATATAGGGACTACACAAAGACAGCTGAAAGGGCGTTATAAAAAAAACTTACCTAATGCCGTTCTTGCTGGTGTGGCATCTTTTTTAATCCAAAAGGATACCCAGGAAAGAACAACTGTTAATATACAGGGAATGTATGTTTGGATAGTGAAGTATCCCATTCTTCTACTTAAATCAAAGTATATAGTCATGACTATATAATCACCTGTAATAAAGCAAAGAAAATGAAAATTGATATTGCAGTAAGATGCAGACAATAAACTAAGCTAATTTTTAAGCCTCACAAACATACTGCATATGAAGTACATCTTGGGGTTTTGAAAGCATCAGTAGAGCTCACATAAAATAAAAGTTAAGTAAAGTAAGCTTTTTCATTCTCATGGAGTTTCTTCAGCTTTAGGCCTTTACAGAAATGTTGACCTATTTTGATATCAGCAGGCAGGGGCTCTCAGGAGTCATTCTTGACTAATAAATTTCTGGCTTTCCAGACTTGGTACTTCTAGGTGCCTCCATGGCCACAAACACGAAGCTGCCATCATTCATCAGATTCTGTAACCAAGGTACACAAATCCCTTTGCTCCAGCAGGCTGTGCCTTCCTCACCCTTACTTTAAGTGTGAGTGACTTCAGCTTTCCTCTTTCAAGATGTGAACCGGGTGGTAGGGGCTCTTTCTGACAGGTGAAGTGTGTGCATGCCTACTGTGACATGAAAAGTCATTTACAGACTCAATATAGGAGCAAGAGGGCAGATTGTGCACTTTGGAAGGTCTCACCATTAAAAATCAAGAGTTTGTTTCTGTCAACATTCCTCTGTTTTCAAACAGTAATAATTGATTCTAGTATCTGTAAACCATCAGAAGATGAGTCTGGGAATAAATCTCACTATTCTGCTGAATACTAAAATTCATAAAATCAAAGGCTCTGTAAGAAGGCAGCTTAATGACACATTGTACGTATAATATTTTTCATCAGTGTGGCTCTGCAGTGGATAATAACCTGCCCCTCTTTCTCTGCTCAGTAGGGTCTAACAACCTGATCACCTCTGTTTTTCCTCACAGGTGTTCCTGTGCCTCAAAGGTGTTAACTCTCCTTTTCCCTCAAATAGTCACAGTGATTAATGATAATGGAATTGAGTGGAGAACAATTTCTGTACTTAGTTTTAAGTTTGTTGCTTAGATTTCAGATATGAAGAACTTACATATCTGATTTTTTACTCTTTCCCCCCTGCCTGTTTTTTTGTCTGACTACATTACTTTGTCTAATACATTACATTGCTTCCCCTTGCTTTTCTAGAATGGGATATTTGCACCACTGATGGTTTGAAATAGGTAGACAAATCTGTCCTGTTGCAGTAAACTACCAAGACTGAAGAAATTAGGAGCACAGAGGGATTAATCCCCAAAGGTATTTGCATATGACACTCTCAAATAGGAATATAATGAATTCATTAGGAATTTAAAAAGAACAGTTAATCTTCTAATAGCAGAAAGCATAAGAATAAAACCGTTGAATACAGTGGGTATTTTGACTATAGCTTAAGCTTTCATAGAAAATATATTAATTCAGTAAAATAACTTTCACCCAAATTCTCTCTGAAGAATATTATAAAATGAGTAAACTGACAAAAACTGTAAAGTCAAGAATAAATAAAAATCTGGGGATTGTACTTGGTAAGAGAAATTTAGAACACAAAACTTTCTGTGCCATCACTGTGAGACAGCTAGTAGGAAAAAGATGGATATGCCAGTGGGCATATTCATGAGTGTTGCACTAGTGGAGAGCATGGATCTGGGGAAACTGGATAGTGTTTCCAAAAGCACTGTTTATTTCACATATAGGCGTAGAGCTTTAATGAAAGAGCGTGGTGCCCCTGCAAGTATGAAGTACTGTTAAATGTGCTGTCACTGCATACTGAGCCTTGTGGGATGTTCATAGGCAGCATGCCGCTTTCACTCCACTGTCATTCCCCAGCATTTTTCTCTGTGCAGGAATGGAATCAGGGAACTGGTATGCCTTAATAAAACATAAATTCTTCTGGTTTAGTTTTAAACTACATCAGTTCCCTAACCTGGTTCACAGGTATAACCTGATAACCTGAAAGCTGGAGAAAATTATGAAGCATTTCACTTGTTTTGCAGACAAGAACTGAGGCAGAGATTAAATGGAAAGTGGAAACGGACATGGAAGTGCCAGCATATTTAGTCAGAAACTGATTTGATATCTACCAGGGGCAGGAGTAATTTTAAACATCTGTAAGGTTGATTGTAGAGATGATTGAGTCATTGTGACCTCCTTTTATAATTAATATTAAGTAATTTTAATATATTTTTTTCTATTCTGTTTTGAAGGTTCACTTTAGAAGGTGGTGAATGTGCCCACAAGATTTCCATTTCTCTCCAGTGATTAAAAA
Source organism: Crypturellus undulatus (assembly GCA_013389825.1). Taxonomy (NCBI): domain Eukaryota; kingdom Metazoa; phylum Chordata; class Aves; order Tinamiformes; family Tinamidae; genus Crypturellus; species Crypturellus undulatus. Next base: position 1,432,027 of record VWPW01003264.1, on the reverse strand, counting down.
AGGAGTGGTTAGCTTGGATGGGGACAGATGACACTGTAGGCACAGATCATCAAATGAATCAATCACATCCCTTTATCCCTGGATGAAAACTTCTTCACAAAGCTGTGCTACTTCTTTGATGGTTATCTAATTAAATTACAATAATCTTCTTAGTGCTTTAAAAATGTATTTTAACTATTTTCCTTTTTTTATTTTATTGTTAATCTTGGGGGACCTGTGCAACTTCTCTGCTTACTCTTCTGTCTCCTCCACTTTTCTCTTCCCCTCTTCCTTTCCATGCTCTTAATCTGTCTTTATTACAACATAGCTTTTCATTTTCTGTTAATTAAAATTTACTAAGACATCCCTTCTTTTCCAGAACATCTTTCCAGACAGATAAATATGGGAACTGTGACTTGGCTGATTTTTACAGGGCACTGCAAATTCCCAGCAAAGACTCATAAAAGTCAAACAAATATATAAAGAACATGAAATGCTAGAAGAATGATAGGTTTCCTTCATTTGTTCACTTACCTGTTTTTATTGTCTAGATTACAGACAAAATCCTCACAGTTTGAAAGGGAGACCCAATCGTAGGAGCAGCAGCTGTGCATGGGATTTTATGTTTTATACCTTCTGTACTGTTTTCCAATTTAGAGGAATGTTCTGACAGATTATATACCAATAGATTGAGAGAACAATTCGGTTCAATAGAATTACTGGTGCAAAGCAGACATAAGAGGAGAATTAGCTGGCTGTCCTAGAGTATTGTAATGGTGATTAGGGAGAAGTAGCTCAGAGACTATGAATACTGATGACAATACTTATTAGCAGGAGGAAATCACCTCTGCTAAAGCACAATGCCCAAACTGAAAGTACAAATGTTGGAATTGCTGTAAAAAGGCAAGCATTTTCCTGTACAACATGTATTAGCTGTATTTTTTTAATAGTTATGGTAAATTACGATATGCAGCTAAAGGACACTTTGGTTCTTTTATTTTCAACTAAGTCAACTTCTCTTGAGACTCTTGTATTGTCTCTTTGTTTAGAGAAGGTCAGGAATGAACGTACTGTGGCTACTTTCTTTTGATACAGAGCTCCAAACTGCATTGCTATTATTGTTATTAAAGTCTACATTATCTCTTCCAGAAGTCTGCATTATTCTCTATGTATCTAAAAGCACTTGCCTGCAGTCTGAAACAAGGAAAGCAGCCATGGTACATACATTTCTGACTTTCTCTACACACACAAAACAAAATTTGACAGAAACTTAATGTTCACAGACAACTAATACGCAAACCTTCGAATCTCTCCTCTCTGCTCATAAGTCTGATAAACATTTTATCCTGTATGTCCTGCGGGCACGAGAACCCAACGGAGGGAAATAGTTTTTATGCACTCTGCGCTGTGCTCCGTTGCTCCTTGGTCAGCCTTTGGCACTCTACCTGCCATTAGCGCGGCAGCTAGAAGAGGAGCTGTGTGGATTATGTAATAAAGCCCTGCAGTGCAGACAAGGCAGGAAAACCTTGCTCCAAACTGAAAATCTTTAAATCTGTGTACTTCCTTTAAAAATAACCTCCTGATGATTTCCCTGCTGGGGCTACTGGAATAACTAATATCAAAAAACTTTATTTTGAAACTCAGGGAGGAATTCTAATTTTAATATGTTAAATAATTTCCTGAGAAGACAACCTTAACTTTTAACTAACTGAACTATCAGACCAATTCACTGAAATAATGAAAATTACCTTCAGGTAAGATAGTGTACTCCGTGTTTTCTATAACAAGAGCTGAAGATGCATCCTGAGGCAAATGTGAAGTAATAGCAATAGCGCATTCATGCTTCCCATGGAGCCAGGATGACTATTGGCTGTAACCCACAGGATTGTTTTGGTTTAACTTTCTAATTTAAAAACAGGTCACTATTTGGAATAATAATAAATTTTAAGGAATGATCACTGTGGATTTTAATGAACAATGCCTATTTCCTTTGACTGTTGAAGACTGAGTATATGGCTGATGGAATTGCCAGAAATTTGCCTGCAGTGCACTAAAAGCAGCCCCCTTAAAGATTTAAGCAGATTGCAATTGGTTATTTTATTTTACATAAATGTTTTCAAAATGCAAAATGATGTACTGTAAAGCATTTCTTTAATCAAACCACATTATACTCTCTTACTATGTATTTTTCACTCATCCTTCCATTATATCCTGAGGCTAGCAAGTTCTGCAATCTCAGTTATTGAATAAGAAAGTTAAATGATGAATGACTTTACAAAGACTGCAACATGAGACTACAATCCATATATTGAGTAATTTCAGCATGTAAGTGAGAGTTACACTCTAATTGTTCACTAGAGTTGAAGAATAATGAGAAGTGATAGAGCTTATCCATGTAGTTACAAGAGCCTGATTACAGGAGAAAAGGGAATAGTCATTAGAAGGAAGGCTCACATAATATGTCACGTGTATTTCTTTGTTGATCTATGGGCCTACACTGTGGTATTTTCCATATTATCTTAATAAATCAAATCTACTTAATAGCTAGAAACCCAATGCAATCATCAGTATTTTTTTTTCCATTTTCTTTCTATTTGGAAACTGAGAAAGGACTCTATTTAATCCTGACATTCACTCATCATTGTTCCTTTTCTCCCAACCTTGTCTGACCTTAATTTTGTAAAGCTCCTTGTTTTATTTCCTGAGCTTGCTTTCTCTGTTTTCTTAGTAACCTGAAAGCTCGAAAGCTTCCTACCAGTTTGGTCACTGCCTATCAGGCATACAGTACAGTATGGGCTGCAAGTTCCTTCATTTACAAATCTTATCTCTGATGTCAGCACAGAGCTGTAATATGGGTGACGTGAGAAAATGTGTTTCAAACAGGATACCACTCCTGTTGTTGATTACAAAGGTCAGACAGATGGGAAGTAAAGTCAATGAAGAAATATCTTTTCATTAGAGTGAGTTCCCAAAATGTGCACCAGAGAGGTTTTCCAGAAGTTCAGATTCAAGAGCTGGTTTCAGGTTCCAGATTTTGCACATTTTGGACAGAATAGCACAGAATACTTCATCTCAGAATCAGGCAGAAATGGAGAGTGTGGTATAAAACCTAACCTGCGTAATTCAGCATAGAAAATTTCTTCCAAATCAGAGAGTAGCCGTGCAGATCAGATCTTTTCACAGCCCAGGATGCATCCTAGCCACTCATAAGCATGCCTAGTTGGAGCTCAGACTACCTTCCTGCTACCACTACTGAAAGAACAGACAGATGAAAATTTGTTATGTAAAGTACACTTTATCTACTAAGACATTTCAGTGGATTTTCTGTCCACTGGTATCCCGTTAGCTGGTATCCCATGCTAACGTCACTCCCTCAGATACTCCCTCAGATGATTGCTCTATCAACAGGTCAGGTATGGAAAAAGCTTGAACTTTGGAAGGTGCAATGACCACGCAAAATCTTAGAAGAAAGAGCTAAATTGCCTCACAAATGGTTATGACTCCAGAGACAGCTAGTATTAGAAGAGAGCAGAAAAGGATGAAAATTGATTTTGTAGTTGTTTCTTGGAAATAAGTAGAAGTGAAAGTCCTGAAAGCATCATTAAATCATGTTTTTATCTTCTTTGAGACCTTTGTAAACAATAAAGAAATAATGAGGACTTATTGTAGGCTTAAATTCACACGTCCAAATTATGCCACTCAACTTGCATCAAGAATTTTCACTGCCAGGAACAAACTTTGGCCCATAGCACTTTAAAACCTAACCAAAAAATAAAAATGAAAAAATGGCCAAAGCCATGCTGTCTTGTAGGCAGTTGTCTTATATTTCATTACACTGTTTTGACCTTGAATTGTTAGAGTAATAACATGTCCATGTTGCGTACAAAATTTGATTTATAAGTTTAAGTACACAAGAAATTTATGCAGGTCTTCAGAAGTGACATTTATTATACCCATTTTCATAGGAGCCATGGAACTCCTAGTCACAGGCAAGGATGTCATACCACAGATGTCATAAAAACATAGAACAAAATGGCAATCTATGCTCCAAAACCTCAGATTGCGAATTTATAATGGTTTTAGGTTTTCATAGTTTCATGTGTGTGTATGTTTATGCATGGGTGTGTTTGCAAATGTACAGTAGAACCCCAAGATATCTTTCAACACTTACAACTGTAATGAAGATTTTTCCAGAGATGCATGCAAACTACGAGTGCAAATTCATTGCGTAAGCATTCTGTTATCATAAATAAATGGCTGTATTAATATACAAAAGCAAGAGAAGCCTCCAAACAACAGCACTGCTTGGTTTTGCTTCAAAATATCATATTCAGTTATCCAGATAGACGCATAAACATGAATGATAAAAATCAAATAATGACAGGCTACTTTAAAGAGTGTAAAATAAAGGCTGACTGAAGTCAATAGATTTTTTGAAGTCATTTAAGACCAAGACTGGGTCCTGATTTGTAGTCAGAACAGGAAAATGTTCAGTTGGTTTTTTTTGCTTGTGTAATAACAAGAGGAAGTATAATCCTGAGGAACACATTTTTACTTGAAACAATTCCTTTTTTTTTTTAATGTCAGCATCAAAAATTTGCATTTGGTGCTATTTGTTTTTCCTTAGGTAGAGAAGTTTCTTTATCATCTAAGTTTTTAAATCGTCAGTTTTATTGAATAAAATATTGCCTGTTTTCAAAAGTTAATGGTTATGTTTCCAGAACAAAAAATTATTTAATTCCCTGATTTTTAAATCTGGAGTTTCAATGAATTTGTTCATATTGATTCATTTTTTAGAACTATTGACATATATGGTCTCTGTGCTGAAATTGCTTGTGTAGAACTAAAATAAAAAAAATTAAAAAGCAGTATTTTTGAAATTTAATTCATGTCTCACCATCATTTGAAACTTACTAGTCAGTATTTCTTATGCCCTAGCCAATTAATTATATCCTGCACTTTTGACACTTTTAAAATTGTTAATTTTTATTTAGTTGTAATCCTTTCACTGTCTGTTGCTGCAACTCATATCTTCTGTCAAGTGCCTGAAATACTTCGGGTATACTTGGGAGTTGGATCAACATTATGAACATAATTGACCCCAAAAACAAATTCCAAAAAGATGAGCTTGGAGACAAAAAGCATGAATGAACAGTGTTTGCTTGCATGATAAAGCATGATTTGAGTATTTATACTGACAGATTGTTCTGCCAAATCCACTGCCAACCTCTTTGTTGTTCTCAGTCCTATTATTGTACATAATATTCTCCTGTCCAGAAGGCTGCATGAAGTTATAGTCTCTTATTCATCTGTGCAGTATTGTAAGCATCACAACCGCTTTCAGGCAGTTCAGGCCTATTACGTCTAGCTATAATGTTTTAGAACATAAGGATCATTTAGTGTGTTCTTTCAAATGGGGTATTGATGAAAATGATTGATTTTTAATTTGAGTACTGCAAGGCACAAATAATACTGGAAAATTCTCAAAAAATGTAATTTCACCAAACCATGTAATGGGAATAAAACTGTAAAACACCACAAGCAAGAATTTGATCTAAGATTACATGACTGGTTTGATTTCTGACTTAACAGTAGAAAGGACATATAACCTCTTTTTGCATTCATGTATCAAGCTGAGTAGAAATCAATATGCAAATGTGAGATAGCATGCATCATCCATTACTCATTATTCATAGGAAGGTATGTATTTACTATACGTACAGCCTATTTACTATACAATACAGCCTATTTACTGTAAATAGGCTTTCTTTTGTTCTTAAGGAATAAAGGCACAATAAAGAACCTTTCTAGCACTGACAATGCTAGAAAATGGTAGTATATTACTGTGTCTGTGTCAGTTAAAGTAGACCAGAGAAGATGTGGCAATGAAAACCATTTATGTAGGAATCTTTTTTTGAGGGAAGCTTGAGGGGGTTTCCTCACTGGAAGCTGCGCAGTGCTTATATAGAAAAGAAAGTCTTCATGCTCCACAAAGCTTCAAATACTGTAGGATGTCTGAGAAGACGCAATGATAAAAACTCTTGCATTGATTTTACTCTTAATATGCACCAAATTGTGCATGGGAATCCTACAAGAGCTGCTGTTTATGGTAGGATCTACCTTTGTATTGAAGTTTGCTATGAAGTCTCACAGGCTTCAACATTAACATTTCTGCCCTGCAGAATTTTGTTGAGATACATTGGAAAACTTAATGAAATCTCATTGAATTTGAATGTTAGGATAATTCAGGCTTACCTAGACTGATGCTTCATTCAAACTGTGGAATCTGATTTGTATTTATGAGTTACAGTTTTCTAGAGAGGCTTGGGAATTTTCAAAGAGAAAGGTATTTCTCAGGGCATAAAAGTGGTTGTTAAAACAAACACAGTAATGGATTGGATCTGCTAAGTATTAATTCCAAAAACAATCAATCAAAACCATTTTCAATTCACCAAAAAGTCCATTTGAATCCCATTTCCAAATAAAATGCTGTCTTTTTTCATGAATAGAACCCTTAAAAAAAAAAAAAAAGAAATAAAGAAAATGCAACATTTCACTTTGCTTGAAACACTTTTGTTGAAGAAAATGTCTAAGAGTTTGGCCTTACTGTCATTTGTGATTATAGTCTGCTAATCTTTCATATGTTCATGGAATGGGATGACTTGTTTTTTCTTCTCCATGCTGATATATAGTCAAGATCTAATGTCTCTAGCCTATGTTCTTGTGACAGATACTTGCTTATAATATTTTGAAAGCTTAAATGCTATATCATCTGGAGCCCATCTCAGGTCTTAAAGTTGCAGAAAATACTATGGTGATTATCCTTTCTGCATAGTATCATATTTTTCTTAAGTAAGTAGTGCTGCAGACCCAATAGTTATGAATAAAGTAAAACGTCTTTTAGAAAATCATCCCATCTTCATATAAAAATTCCCTGTGATGACATTCCACAGCAACCCTTGCAATTCTTTCAATGCTTAGTTATCGTCACTGTGGAAAATAGGTTCTTTTTACTTAGTCTGCATTTGCTCAACTTCAGCTCAGATTTTGGGTCTTATAACATCTTTTCTAGGCTGCAGAACTGTCTTCTAACAGACTTTTTCTCGTGTAGGTATTTACCCCTTATCCTATGGTCTCTTCAATGTTTGCTTCTGCGTCATTGATAAAATATGCTAAATAACATCAAGCCAGAACCTATAATATCCTCAACAGAAAGTCCTGACAATAATAATTTTTCTATCTACATTTTGAATCCTGCCAGGTAATCAAATTTTAATTGTTTGATATGTGTCACTATGATTTGTTTCATCACTGCAGTTTCTTAGTTAAAATGGCATCAAGTGACATGTCTTACAAAAGTACATTATACCTGAAAAAATACATATTCTCAAAAGATGATTTTGAGTCAGTTTGATAGGAGCCAGTTTCTATGAATGGATGTTCATTTGTGTTAATTATATTACCCTCTAAATTTTTATGAACCCATTCCTGAATCAGCTGTTCAATTACTTTGCTTAAAATAAATGCCTGTAACGGTCTGTAATTATTTTGATCATTCTGTTTACAGTTTTTTGAAATGAAAAAATATTATTTTCCCCCCACTCCACTAAAACTTTTATTCTCACATAGAACTCGTGCATGGTAAGAAACTGTAAAAGGTGAGGTCCAAGCCATATTAGGATTTGCAGAATGGGATTTTTAGCATAGTCTTTCAAATTAAAGGTGACAGCACAGCAATTTTTCACCTCACATTACAGGTGGATCTGTTTTGTTTTTCCGCAGAGCTATTTGGAAGCCTGTAACACATGCAAGCTTGCAATCTGTTTGCTGGTTTAGCTGGTAAAAAAAAGAAAAATATTGATCAGTATGTATTCATAATTATTTACTTCCAAGATGTTGGACACTCTGATTGAGTGTTACTTTAGCTCCTTTTTTTTGTCTACTTAAGCCTTTCTAACTGGATTATTAACAGGCTTTCTTACATTCCCAGCAATCAGTATTTTGTGTCTGCAAGTTTAATTGACAACATCTCTTTAATGTATTAATTTTAATTGCATTACTTTAAAATAAATTATTTATAATTATTAATTTTATTTATTAACTTGTATCTTAACTTGTAACTTAATTTATTAACTTTTACCTTTGGTATCAATACACATCCCCTAATGCCTTTATTAATAAAATAATTTTGTGCTAGTTATATGCTCATTATTTTTCCTGTTCCTAACAGCCATTTATCTTTAGGGTGCAGCCCTTCTCCATAATCTAATCAGTCTGTTCTGCTCTTCCCAGTTCCTTTCTGATGAATGAAAAGCCCATCTTAAATTTCATCCAAATCCAACTGCTTCTCAGCTGTTCATATCTCTTTAGAGGTAATGTTTTTCATTTCTGAACTTCAGATTCATAAACCTTCACTTGTTTTTATCACAAGTATTTCCTCCCTCTAGTTAAACTGGCAATGAACTTTTCTTTAACCTGACAATAATATCATCTTGAACTATTACAAAGAGTATGAGTTTTAGCACAAGTCTGGTAATATTTCTTTCCTCAGCTTTCTAGGGAATTACTTTTGCTTATTGGTGAATTATCATAAACTGATATTTAGCAGTACAAAATATTTATGTTACAGAAGAATAACATACACTGAATTTTGATGGGACTCTTATTAAATTACACAGTCATAAAAACTACCAATGCTATGCCTGTTGAAAATGATAAACTAGAGCTGTTTTCGCAGAGCATCTTTCAACAACACCTCTCAACCATTCCCTTTGATTTGGGGCAAGAGCCTATTGGGCCTACTACATGTTCCCTTTAATATCCAGAAAAGGATGAGGCACCATAGAGAACTGCAGAAAGAAGAAAGGAGGCCTTTCAAATTTTGAGGAGAAGGATGAGTAGGATAAGTGGTTTCATTCACAATTCACAGCTGATTGTAAAAGGGAGCAGCTATAGTGCAGGAAGAGATCTACACCTATTGATGCCAGAAATTAATTAGTTTTTGGCAAACAAAAGCCCAATTCTGTGTTCTGAAACCAGCACAGACTATGAATATATTTTTCAGAATCTAGTATTATCTTTGGCAATTACCTGATAGGCTTCTGTTTACCTGAACTACAATTTCCTATGTAATTATATAAAAATGAGTGAGGTTTTGAGGAGTGGTCTACATTGCTTCAACCCATGGTCCACTATGAATCATCTATCCAAAAGGGACTGTATGAGGAGATGTCAGATGTACTCAAGTTACAAGGGAATATGACACGAATTCTAATTGTAACATTACAAAGTCTTTGTAAATTCAGCAGTTTCAGCCAACTATTTATAAGAGAAGGACAATTTTGGAATGGCTAAATATAGAAGAGTCTATTAATTTTTTAACTACTTAATGAGTGTGCTGCTGTAGTAACTGAAGCTCCAAGCTGCAGAGAGAAGCAAAAAACAGAGCATGATTTAAAGTTATTTTTTTTCTTCCTCAAAGGTTTGTAAAACATTAATGTTTCCTCAATGCTCTGGCACCTGCTTGTGTTGTAGCTACAGCAGGCAAGTAGTAATGCATGACGGACTGCCAGTCTCCTTCTAGTCTCAGTGATCACCTAGGACCCCGGCTACGGAGCATCCTCAGTGTGCAAGGTCCCTTATGATTGCGTATGCTCCAAAGGGACACCTTAGGTGAGAAGTACCAGCTGTCACTGCAGGCTGATGTGATTGATGTGATGTAATTGATGTGGATATAAAAGTAATATGAACCCTGATCTTAGACTGATCCTCAGGATGTTACACTGATGGATTAATTTTCTCCTAAGTATATTTGTTTTACATATCCAAACAGAAATTGTCATTAGTGGTGAAGGAGCAGTCAGAAATTTTCACTAATGGTCTTAATTTAAATCTCTGGATTTTTTTATGGCCAGCACGCAAGACAGCTTTGTCGTGTCCTTTGCTGCTGCAGGGGAAACAGCAAAGTGGTGAAAAAATACCATACACAAAAAAGGCTAGAAAGAACTGTTTGGGAGATAGTTGACCCTGTGGGAAGCAAACTCGGTATATCCATAAATAGTTGCAATCCTGATGAAATAGCATATGCATATTTGCAACATAAACACTTAAACACAGAACAGCCACCATATCTTACATTGAGTCACTTACATTGAGTTACCTCAGTAACAATTGATTCTGGAAAAGGAGCATAAGCAAGTTTTTCATATTTCCTCCCCAAAACACCACTGATTTCTAGAAATTATCGGACTTACTCTAGATTGAAGTACCTTATAATCACAGATCAGTCATGGCTCTTAACTATTATTATCCGTCACGTTTAGTGGGATACAACCTGTATCAACTTGAGCAAGTGCAGTGGTTGGATTTATGCTAAAGACACCTGTTTACTGAACACTAGCTTTTGACTGCTCAGTGATTTGTTATTTATGCAGTATTGAAGAAGGGCTCTAACCTACCCCGATGTAGAGATGAACTCACTTTATAAAATCAGATGCCCCTTCTAGAACTGTGTTACTGCTACTCTTGCATTTACTGATGGCTTGACTAGGTCAAGATGCTCCATATAAGGCTTAATACACTAAGCAAAAACTAACAAACAAACAAAAAAAAAACAAGCTATTTGGATATTCAGATTAGTTTTCCATCATATTTTTCCTTTGTTTACATAGTCTAAGTCCTGACCACCAATAATTTTATTCTACGCCTAGAACTCCACTGGGCATTATCACATGATTATAGCAGACTGTGCAGTGCTTTTGTGATAGGAATAATGGGCACTTGTGCTCTAGGACAAGTACTCAGCTAAGCCACTGTGTGAATCTTAAATTAGGTTTATATGGCACTGCCAATCAGTTATGGAAAACTTTGTGGTTGGTACGTAAATGAATTGTTAATGAGACACTAATGTCAGGTGTAACCTCCTTAAGCCATCGGAAAACTGCTAAAACTGAAGTGCTTGCAAGAATAAGTATGATTTGTAATGCAAGTAAGTAGCTTTTCCATTAATATTTACATGCATTTTGGGGACAAAGAGAACAACATTGATACATAGCAAATTGAAAATGACAAGTCATCTATGATCACTGCCTTGGATTTCTTTCTATTTGTAATTGCATTTGGTCAGCCTTTCCCTGACTGTTTGGGGATGTATTAGTCATCTATGTGAATGTATTCAGAGAATTTTGTCAGTCGATACCTCAGCCNCATGGATTTGTGGGTATTGAGGTTCCTCAGGAAATCTCTTACCCAATCTTCCTCTACCCTGGGCAAGTTTTCCTCTCTCCCAGCTCCTTCTCTCGTCTCTCGCAAATTGAAAATGACAAGTCATCTATGATCACTGCCTTGGATTTCTTTCTATTTGTAATTGCATTTGGTCAGCCTTTCCCTGACTGTTTGGGGATGTATTAGTCATCTATGTGAATGTATTCAGAGAATTTTGTCAGTCGATACCTCAGCCTTGGAGCCTTTTTACCCTATAAACAAAGTTGTTCCATTGAACAACTGAAGAAGGTAAATAGCTCAGGTACCTATTTTTTAGCACAAATCATAACTTAGTTTGATCTAAACTGTTATTTTTGGCAACTATTTGAATTAAAGAGCGGCATGAACTGTTTGCTTTGGTTATTTTGGAAATATGGCATTGAAACATAATCAAAAAAATCAAAACAAACTTCATATTTCTTATTTAGATAATCATTAAAATCAGCATTTTGATGAAGACAGTTAAACCTATCAATAATGTGGTCTTCCAAGTAATAGCCTGAGTAACATATACTCCTGAAAGATAACTTCTCCATCAGAAATGGCTTACATAATTAATACCCATGAACACTCAGAAATCCTATTCTTGTGATAATTTTTATAACATCATTTCTGTATTGAATTATTTTTATTAAGTGGATTTAATCAAGCCTTGGACAACTTAATGTAGTAGACAGTACTATAAAAACATTTCTGATATATTTCCATTGCTGTGAAAATCCATAAATGCAAAATATAACTCTTAAGACCAAAGCAATAGATGAAGGTAGAAGCTCAAGACTGCAAGATTACAATTCGGTTAAAACAAACAAAAAATACAGTCAGGATTGGTCCTCATTGCAGACAGGAAGTCCGAGATCTGGAGCTTTTACTCTACATATAATATTTCTGATGTCTATAAAAATAGACTTGGATGGATAAACAACAACAAGGTTCAAAGCTCTTGGGTCCAGAGCTTATGAATGCCCAAAAGAAATAACAGATAACCCCCTGCTCTCTAAATCTACCGTGTTCTGCTTTCAGTTGCCAGTTGCACATCTTGTTCCTTGAAGGGTTTTCTTGAGGAAAATTGCTGTTCTTTTACATTAGCCTGTCCAAGCAAATGAGGCTTTTCAGGTTCTCTCTCAAAGTGATTGCAGAGGATAATTCTTTAAAGGAGTTCATGTCAAAATGAGCAGACTGCAGTGTTAAAAGCTGAAACCTTTGCTTTTGATTCTTGTGTTCTGCAAGGTGTCTTTCAATACAGAGTAGCTCATTGTTAATGCAGAGTGCTTTGATTTTCCCTGCATGAGTCTATCAAGTGTCATAAAGCCTAAAGTCTAGCCAACAGGGAATATTACCTTTTTGCTACTTGTCTCCAGATAACAGTGAATGACAAAATGCAGAAACGGTCCAAGTTTTGTAGTTACCATGTTTGGAAGATATTGTTTATGTGTGTGTGATAAAATGAGCAGCCTCCTTCCTTGATTCTCAGGCAAAGTTTTGTAGAGTTAATTGCCTATAGTAAATCAATCAACCTAACATTTCTCAGTTAAGAAAACAAAAAGTTCTTTTGGACATTTTTTTTGTATTATTTGCAGACTGTCCTGCAGCCCTATGGATGCTTGAACCGAGTGACTGAAGCTGTGTATGATAATTTAGTCCCCAGCACTAGAAGAGGAGAAAACACACATATTTTACGGAGTTCACAGGCATTTTGTTGACAGCAAAAGAATGGTGAAATTTGAGGGTCCTGGACTCCTTTCCAGTCTTTGAATGGCAGTGCACTCTTTCCACCAAGCTTAATATATTTTCTCTTTCATAGCTCTGACCATCTATTCTGTTTATTCAGAGAGTTTGGTCACTGCACTGTACCAGCTTCTCATCCTAGTTCCAGCTTGTTGTTCCTGCAGTCTCTGGCCTCCCCTGTTCCCCAGTCTTTCTAACATTGTACTGCTTCATTTCCTACTGCAAGACAGTTTTCTTGCCCAAGCTTCTTTGCTGCTTTTTATTTGCCTGTCTTACCAGCCTCTAGACTCATTTTTCCAATTTTTCCTTTCCCTGGGTATCAGTGTACTTGTCCAACCAGCCCCAACCTCCTAATCCCAGCTTCAACTTTCTCACCACTTCCCTGCTCAGCCTTTTCCTAGAGGCTTTTAAGAGTGTCTAATGAAACGATTAACGAAGTGTGAACACTAATGAGACAAAATCACCAAATGAGGCATGATTTTAGGGTAATTAAGTTTTGACAAAACTATAGTCTGGAAGAATGATTTCTTCTTCCTGGAGGACTTTTTTCTCATTTCTCCTTCCGTGTCATGTCCTAACCTAAGGGACCCTGGCCTGGGTCCATGCACTTTTCAAACACAGAATGAAACAAGGTATTTTCTCTGGAAACCTGTCAGTCTAGATTGATTAATTCTAAGTTATAAATTCTTTCTCCTATGCCTTAACACACAAGGGGACCTCATGCAGAAAGAGTAAGGACCTTTTAAACTTAACTACCTATCTTTCTCAAAATTCAGAATAACTTTATTTCCATATTTTTGTATTATTTCAACTTCTCCATGTTTTATTTATGTAATGAAATCTTTTGGAAGTATAAATTCTTTCTTTGCTCATGTCCTTTGAATAAGTAGTGACTAAACTTTAAATGGAATACCTATTTGGCAGAAACTGCTCAAAAGCTAGCTACTTAAATGGACAGGCAGGGGAATGGGCCATAGTCTATAGAAATGACACGGCATGTCAGTATTACATTGTTTTACTATATATTTTGCAAAAAAAGGGAAAGGAGAACTAGATCTCTTCTGGACACTTCACTTACAGTCAGTATGACTTGCAGATAATCTCCAAGTACTTAAGCATTTTCTCTGTAAAGTTGTATCAGGTTTTAATGATGTTTGGATGACTGAAGACATTTGATTAATAAAATTGCTGCTTTTCATTATTAATGCTAAGGTTGTCAACATAGTAAAATTCTGAATTGGAAAATCAAAGCTAGAAATCTTCAGAGATCCTGTAATCCTAATGCTTGGGGCTGAATTTACATGGAAATGCAGAGGGGGAAAACTACTCTTTCATGAAAGGAAACAGGGCATGTTTAATTCCACAGACACTGTTACAAAGAGGTATTTTTAAAGCATATTTAACTGGATCTTGATGCAAGCTTCAGAGTTTATTTATTTCATCTGAACAAGTAAATATTCCCTCTTTCTTTCTTCCCTAATTTCTTCTTTCAGTTTTTAGGTCTGTAAATCATTAGGCATTAGTTTCTGCAGTGATAAAAGTGGCATAAGTATAACTGTAGCAGGAAATAAATACATACAATTCAAATATACTTTAAAATACTGAGGTTGAATCCCTATTGTCTCACCTTTTTATCAAGTAAGGCAAATTTGGACAAAATAATTTAAAATATTACTATTATTTTTACATCCACTTCACACTAGTGTAGGTGACTGCATTAGTCTGAAGAAAAAAAAGAGCACCAGTACCCCTGTCTCCTCTGTCTGTCCTTGTTTCCCTGATTTTATTAGCTCTTCTGTAACATGTATCTATTTATCCATCAATCGCTTCTAGGGACTCCTTAAAAGTAGACAGATACAGGACCAACATATAGGACAATGTACCTCTTAAGCATTTTGTCAAAACAGTTTTGCAGCATGAAAAGATGCTCACCCTTTAAATATATCTTGGACATTTTAAGAGTGGAACTGGTATGAAACTGGCCAAAGTAGAGACAATACAGCATTTCCAAACACATCTGAAACAGAACATGATAGTATAAGTGAGGTCTACTATTTACAATGTCTCTGCAGTGTTTCTATCCCATGTGAGGGGCTATAGGCTTTTATTGAGCCACATCACATGACAAAAATTTTAAGACTGTACTTAAGAAATGTTCTTGTCTAAAGAAGACTTCACCTCCTGTGAAGCATTCTCAAACTAACCAGGAGTTCTGGCAAATGAAGTTATTTGTTTAGTGTTTGCAAAATAGGTTCAATGACTAATGGAACTATACAATTATTAAAAAAAATGGTTTTATGAAATATCATCTAAAGTTGCATTATCTGTTTCTCATCTGGAGAGATGAGATCTCTTTCCTAAAAGAGATAAAAATGAATGACTTTGAGGACAAAATAAAAACAAGATAACAAGAATGACAAAATTGTTTGTTAATGTGCATGAACTGCATGAATCAAAAACATGAACACAGTGAAAAAAAATTCAACATTATTTAATATTCAACATTATTTTTTCTTATTCAGTTCCACTCTGGAGTGACTAATGGCCTCCTATAATTACAGAAATTCAAGTGAGAAGATATTAGATGAAGGCATTTCTGAAATACAGGCTACATCATTGTCACTGTCATCAGAATAGCTTTCTGAGGAAAGCTGAATATTATGCCATCACCTTAGACATACTGAGTAGCATCAAGTAATAATTTTTTAGAAAAAGAGCTTACAATAACTAAACAAGGATTTCTTTCTTTTTTTTTTCTGAGGCAGTATCAATAATAAAAATGGCCAAAATCTATATTTAGAGTGGTACAAAATCTTACTGAAGTCAAATGGAGCTTTCCTCAAAAAAATGATGCCTTTCAGTCTTCAATATTCTCTTTTAAGCAGTGGAAACAGTGGTTTCTAACTCTAATTAAATATGCAAAGTCATGTTTACAATAAAGAAGTGAAGTGAAAGTGTTTGAGATACTTTGAGACGCTTTTTTCCCCCCTCCCTTTTAAATACTTATGGAAGTAGTGGAACAAAATAGGCATTTATTTAGGAATTTTGTAAAAGTAATGTTCAGCTTTAAGGGTTCCTTTATGCACAAGTCACTTTACAACACTTTACAATGAAACACTTAAGGTACTTGTATGCTTGGCAAGTGTTTGGGAATGTTATAGGTTTTTTTTTTTTCCTAAACTAAGAGTTGGGTGCACAATAGCTAGTAGAAGTCCTCCTGTTTTAGAAATAGTTTGAGAATAGGTTAAAAAGGAGTATATGAGAAATAATGAAAAAAAAAGCAATGAAAAAAACTTTGTTTTTGCTGTGATTTCTAAACTTCTCACCAGCAGTTCCATTGTCCAAGAAGCTTTATTTCTTCTTCCTTTTTTTTTTCCTTTCTGTGAAATAGTCAATTTTTGCACAAAGGAATCAAGCCTGTTTAAGACACAGTTTTGTTTTAAGTCTGTGACAATAGAAGCACATTTAATGCATTTTAAGAAATCACTCATGTCCAGGTGATAGAGTACTTATTAGTATCCTGTTGTAATTCAGTTGTCAGCACATCTCATTGTACATCTGCTTTTTTAAAGCACTATGTTGTTGTGTTGGAGGCAGGGATAAAGCATCATTTGGAATGGGCCTGGGCATTCAGTGAGTTATGCCCCCACTCATGAGCAAAAGGAACTGCTGTTATCTCAGGTAACATGACTAAAACCAATATTTCTACACCTGTAAATGATGGTGTAAAATATCAAGAACAAAACAGCTGCCAGATACCTAATATGCTGTTAGAGGAAAATAAAGTTCAGCTCTGCACTCTTACTAGTGTTTCTTGAGGGAGATTTGGAGGAATTTTTGTGCACCCATGATTGAGAATATTCATCCAGGACATACTTCATTAAAGAGTGGATGGTCCCACCTTGCTAGACAGCCTCCTTTTCATCTTCCTGTGTTGTCAAGCAAAAGAAATAAATGTTTCTGATGGAACAGAAGGAGTCCCAGAAGCGAATACAACTTGGAGGCAGCTTGGGTTGAAAGTGAATTGCAGATGCAATTTAGATTCCAGGTGACTAAACTAGGGGTGATCTGGATTTCAGAGTCTGCCCAGGTGGTCCTTCCATGTACTGTGGAGACAAGGACTACTGTTTTTTCTTGATAGTCTGTGTATTGATATAAATGAGAAGAAGCTACAATAAGGTTTGTTCACATTTGAATGCACTTTGTCTTGGTAACATCTACCACGTTTTCTTCCTTTCTTTTAGGAGGCAGTTAGAAAAATAGACAGACGCATTCACTGCTATTGGAGGAACTAAAGAATAAGAATAAAGTGGAGAGTTTGGAAGAGGAGTCTATAAGCTGGTATTACTACAACAGATATTGACCCAAAATTTTGTATTGATAGACAATTATTTATTTTCTGGGAGCAACTGTACAGAGGCATTAACCAAACTGAAAGTATTTCAAATCTAAGTTGACTAAGAGATAAATTAAAACAACTATCCTCAGCCTAGCAAACAGCCTCAGCTTGTTTGCCAGAATTTGCCTAGTTCTGCACTATTTTGACAAATGTCCACCTGCAGCAGGAAGATGCATAGAAATTTCAAGACATTTTTAACAATTTTATGCGCTCTGTAGCAGCCTGTATCTAGTAAACCATGTGTAAGAAGCATAGATTTTTTCTTTTTGAGCTACTTTACAGTTCTCATGTGATTCTGCTGCTTTACTTCACTAAAAGATGATTATGAACCAGCAATACTGAAGGAATAATTTGACACAATGTTTAATAATACACAAAAGATATGCCTGAAGCCATTGACAGAAAGAGCATAAAACTCTTCAGATATTTTTCTACTCTAACTGTTTCTCCTGTTTGCAATTAACTTCAATACCTTCCTGAATTAAATGTGGGTGGTGGGTCATACTTTATAGATGAAAATCTTTATACCTATATAAAAACAAGCTGCTCTCCTTATGTACAGCAACATGCATGGTTTGGTTTGGGTTTGGTTCTTTGCCAAGACAAACGTGAAAGATCCAAACAAGTGAAAAGGAGGTGACTGCTATTGCAGTAACAATAGCAGTAAACAATAAATACAGAGGTAGCTGTGGATCATTTCTGCTCAAGAAAGATAAGTTAGATGGGATTATGATATCCTGGCATTAGGGAGGAACCTACATCTTTAATGGTAATACTATGAAAAACAGGGAAGGGGTTTTGAAGAGAGGGTAGGAACAAAATGCCACAGTAACTATTTTGAAAAATTCAGGTTTTTTTTGTTGTTGCTGTTTTGTTTTGGGGTTTTTTTTTTGGACAGAATAGGTTTTGGATAGAATAATCCATTTTGGTGTCTTCTGCCAAGTTTATTTTGAAAATACTTCAATATAGGGTTCACTTTAGGTTCTCTACAGGATGCTGTGGAAACTCTGGCCACGATAGGCTTCCTTACATTTCAGGAACACTATCTCATGTTATCCTACGGCATTATTATGCTCGCATCTGCTAGAAGGTTTGGAAATTTCCTAGACACATATTCCTATAATGTACCATTTCATTAGAATCTCAGGGAATATTGAACTCTGTGGCAGATTATAAAAAGCGGCGTATCGGCTTCAGTAGGTGTTGGATAAAACCAGCACCAAACAACTAATCATAGAATAGGTGTTTGTTCTTGCCAGTGTAACTAGGAAAAAAGAAGTGTTGACTACAATGGAGTTGTTATTACGAACACGACCTGATGTTGTGAATAACGGCTGCAGAAAATGGTCCTAAAGGCAAAGAGCTACCATGACCTCACAGTTGAGAATCTGCGAACACGACTTCAGCGTCAAAGAGCAAATGCTAATTTTAGAGAAGCCTTGCCAGTACATAACTAATCTGTGCTGCACTTCTTACAAACTATGATAAATTAAAATTTCAAGAGATCCTTAGCACCTTTACGCTACATGTGAATAGTCATCCAATTTTCTATCTTAAAATTCTCATTAAGATTATAAAAGAAAATATAAAATATCCTTTGCAATACTGTCAATTCTAAATTAAGCACAATTGTTGCTTCTGAAAGAAGTTGAGATAACATTGTAATAACCTTGGGCAAAGGGCAAACCTTTACAGCTTGCATTAATATACACTTTTGATTGAGCCAACTATAAATCATTAATGCAATGATGGAATGACACATAAGTAGGAATAAAAGCCAGAGGTGCTAGGATAGTAAGTGGCTAGAAACTCATTTTCATGCAGAGGTTCACAGTTTTTTACAATGTCTTTCCGATTCCGTTACTGTCATATTAATATCAGAAACCATGTCATCAATCTATGTTTTCTACTGAAGAGCCACAACACTTACTTCTCAGAGGTGAGCCTAGATATTCCCACTGTGTATCTTTTTAGGAGTAAATACAGTTATTATGCTTGTACTTTGTCTATTAAGGACATTTGTAAAACCATTCTCACCGTAATTATGGTGTCTCTTTTATGGAAATGCTTCCCTCTCTTCTTGGTGCTCTTGCCACTACAGAAAGCACATTGCTGCCTTAGTATACAGAGTACACATCCAAGAGCTGCACCTCTAAGGGCTTTGGTATCATGTATCCATCAATATCCTTCTCACTTGGAGTTGCCTGGTCACCCAGGTATTCAGAGAACCAACTAATCGTACCCAGAGAGCCAACCTTGTCTCTGTGGCAACTGGAGGGAGCTGAGCTACCAAATGAATCCATGAAGGCCAGCAGCTTACCTAAGCTAGCCAGAAAAAAATCACATGAGGTGAAGTAGTTGCAAAGAAGTTCTCCATTGATATGATTTCTCAACTCTGAAATTTCTTTTGAAGTGAGGAAACTTTTATCTGCGTTTTTTACCAAGTGTAGACAACAGCAGCCTTCTGCTTTTTACATTACATTCTAATAGTTAAAGCCAGGAGAGAGACCCAAGTCCCTCCCAAGTGAGCAATCTGGCTAGTGTTCAGGCTGAATTCTGAACAAGGCTCATAAAGCTCCTGATATTGCTATTAAATACTCAGTCATTCCTTCAAGCTCAGAGGAGTGTCCAGGTCAACAACCCTAAATTCTAGTTTATGGTTATAGGAGAACAAAATCACTCTCATATTCCTTCTTGCCGCATGAATTGTCCTGGAATAGAAAGTGGTTTCAGCAAAAGGGAGTAAGAGATCAGGACTAGAAAGCAAAAAGGAGTTTTGTATGTATTTTCTGTTATAAAATTTCAAATGGATCAGTGACTTAAAATGTTGATTCAGAGCCTCATAAAGTTAGGTACATAAGAAACTACCAAAATATAGCACTATCAGGTATAAAAAAAATGCAGATTAAAAAAAAAAGAAAAGGTAATGAAAACAGACTTTGTAGCACATATCACTCAATACAAAAATTTGATCTTTAAAAAGGAGAGTTTAAAATGCAGGTAATACAGGAAAAGTATAATCTCTATAGGAATTTTCCCTTAAAAATAAATGGGAGAAAACAGGTAAACAAACTGAGAACGTGTCTGTAAGACTTTCAATACTTTTTTTTTTTCTTTTGCTTCTACCCAAAAGTTTTCCTTTATTTCTAATCTCTCTCCCCAGTATCAGCAGTAAAGGCTTATGCAAAGGTCACTAAGCAATTGTCTCCACAAGACCAAGAATGGAATCAATTATATATGAAGTTAGGCCAAATATACAAAATATGCATAGGAAAAAATATCCTCCCTACTCCACCAGTGCTAATAATGTTTTGTATTATTCATAAACAGAAGAAGAAAGGTGCTTCTAGAGCATATTACATTTTGCCTGACAGTATCCTGTAAACCTGAACTTTCTTAGTTGTTAGTGACTGAACAATTATTTACTTAGAACTGTAGTTTAAAGAAAATTTCAAGCTATTACATTTCAGCATTAGTAGAAAAATTTAATTAACTGCAATATGTTATTGGTAAGTTAAAAATCACTCTAAAGCTAAGAGATTTGTTAGCCATTTTCATAGCAAGATCATCAAGCGTTGGACTTGCAGGGCAATTTAAAAGTTTTGATTCTCATAAGTGTAAATCAAACTCATAGCCAACGTGTGAAAAGAGTGCCCTTTAATAGATATATTTTTAGTAATCATCTATTTAATTAATATATTTCCCACCTGTGTGGCTAATGATCAGAATATACCATAAGAAGCTTGGAATACCACAGCAAGATGAATTTCTGTTAAAATGAAAATGAATGCACCTTTTAGGAAGACTATGAATTACTGAAAATATTACTTCAGAGTGGTTATCATTTGACAAATGAATATCTTTTAAATGTCAATAGAGCCACTCTTGATTATCTCTGCTAAACTGAGATTTGATTTATGCCAAAAACTGTATCAGAGATAAAAACTCTGTCAACAAAAAGATTATTGCTAAATCTTTGTATAAACAGGCTTCTTTTCTCTTTTCTCATGAATTAGTGTTTACTGTCAGAAGGGAAGTCTTAGAATATTCCCTCACTCCAGATATGACTACATTGGCATGGATTTTCAGTACTAATCTCTTCCTTTGAAATCAGCAGGAAAAGTGTCAGCAAACAACAATAGCAAATTCAAATCCAGGCTTTATACTTGAACTCACACACAAAGTAATTTTAAGCTCTATAAAAATTCTGGCTTTAAAGGTGCTATTGGGGTCATATTTCATGATGGAGTATGAGAAAGGAACAGGGGAAAAATAAGATAGTAATTTCATTATTTATGCTATGGATTAGCTCTGTGGGTCAGTACTAAATATTATTTTCAACCTATTTGAAGCCTTAAAGGGGATTTTGTGTTCTTGCACTGGTTCTGATGAATTTCATTACAAATCTGTGGAGAAAGCTGCAAATAAGTAGGTGTGGTTGGTGCATGTGTCTCTGTCAAGCTAGTAAGTAGAGGCATCTTCAGCACCAGAGTTGGAGAATTGAGCAAGAAGGGTTTCAAAGAGGGCTTTCCAGACAGTTGTTTGCTGGAACTGAAAGGGATGAAGGGTCACAGATCCATTCAGGCAAGAGACTTCTTCAATAGTCTGAGAAGACTGTATGTGTATGTATTTGTGCAGATAAGGAAAGGAAACAGAGACGGGAATAGCAAAGTCAAGCGGCACCTTAGGCTTCAGCTGTCTCTGTATCTTTCTGTCTATCATCTATAAAAATAAATTATACTCAGCTTGACTCAACACATGATTTTAGCTCAAGCACTAATTTCTTAAGAAGCTGGGGGTATAAATGTCAGGAACATAATTTTTGAAAGCTAAAACCTGATGAACTTTGGGAACATAAGCCAATATAGTTTGTATGTTTGCACAATCTAACATACAGACCCCAAATGTCTCCAAGGACAGCTGGGAGAATATTTACACCCACTTAATGCAAAGGAAGACTCCAGAACTTTGAGCATGGGTAATATCTAGCAGAAGGCCAGAGGAGGTGTGCTGGAACTGAGCAGCCACAGAGCCAAGCAATAGGGCACTTTCCCATCAAAGCATTCACTGTTCTGCCTCTCGATGGAGTCAGACATTTTCCACATACAGATGCTCATACACAGAAGACCATGTCTGGTATTACACGAAAGCAGGTTCTCAGCTGCTGGAGTCCAGAGCTGCAATTCTACTTGTACTAAGTTTTTTAAAAAAATCTGTTATCTTTCTCCCTTTCTGCACTTAACATTCACAGTCAGGCAGGGTATAGCTTGGTATGAGAAAAATAAAGGCAAATAAATAGTCACATATTTTAAACTTATGGTCTTTGTTCAAAAATAGCTTTCTTTTCTTCTTTAAAGTGATATATACAGTGTACCCAAGAAAGAGACACACTCAAGGTAAAAGCCGTAGGTTAGAGAGAACTTTTAAACAAAGTTCCTCTGTAAACAAAAGCATCAGTAAAATAAAGTCCTCTGTCAGACTTCTTCCCTGTTAGTAGTTGCTGAATCCCATATATATCAGACACCTGGGAGAGACTCTCCAATCTTGCCAGCTGCCCTTCCCCTCATCCAGATCTCCAAACCAGTAGAGGTCTTTCTGCAGGACCAGGACTGAGGGATGTTCCCATGCAAGAAAGATGGGCTCTTCTGTGGCATGATCAAAGAGGGGAAAGCATTACCTGGAACCCCAAGAACCCAAACCAGATGTTTTTTGAAGGCTTTAAACCAAAGTTTAACTAGCCACTTCATATTAGAGATCATGCAATATCCTAGCCTAGAACAAGCTCATGAATGTAAAGCAAGTAAAAATTAGGTACTGTTATCAAATGATACAGCACATTTATATGAGTCTTCACCTATCTACTTCAAAATGGCATGTGAAAAATGGTAAGTTTAAGCAGCAGTCAACAGAGGCAATGTGTGCCAGATCCCACTGAATTTGGTCTTTGAGAAAAAAAAAGAAACCACAAACACACATTTGTCCTGGGAGGGATAGAGAGATGACAGGTGCTCTCTGATGTGTCATCAGAACAGAGCCAGATATTAAAAAATGTCAGCAACATTTAAAAACTAGAAGGGTTTCATGAATATTCATTAAGTAAATGTCTTCAGATCAGGCAGACAGTACAGGAGAGGATGTAGCTGAATCTGATCTTTAAAAGCAAAGACAGAGAGAATCATAGACAAAAACTACAACATTTTGCACATCCTTTTCCACTTATCTCCAGAGCCCTGAGTGTGCCTACAGGTTTCACCTGCCCTAATCAACCTGTAGCCATCCTGTAAGCCTCCTTGCCACCTATTCCCCACACTGAGGGGTTTAACTGCCTGTGCTGAACTCTGATGTGGCACAACTGGGAAACCTTAGCCAGACAGCTGGAAAAAGAGCTAAGTTGTGAGCAAGAGCTGGGAGAAGGTACCCTTGGGCATATCCCAGATGAAACCACATCCTCCTCCTGCTTTCCCTTGGACCTTGCCTGAGCTATGTTGCAGGTATGCTACACCTGGCCTTCCTGTTGCTGATCCTGATCCTGGCCACCTTCACTTCCAGACTGGGCTGTACTCCTTCCTTATGAGAGCAGACCTGCCTGGTGACCCCTAACCACTGTCAGGACCTGTGACGATCACTGGGCCAGCCTAGCTCGTTTCGTTTGGGTGCAGTAGGCCTATGTCCCATGTCAGTAGGGTCATTGGTGACAAATCATTCATATGACTCAGGATTCAAGAGTGCTTGGGAATGGTTGTAGAGACTGCAACCTGCAATTTGAAAAGACCACCCTCACATGCTCATCTTAGAGGCCCCAACAAGACTTCAGTCCTATAGAGAACCAGTCCTTCATTCTAGACTATCTTAATACTCCAGTCTTTGGACTCTAGTTCCTGAGTTCCAAGTAAGACTCATCTCTATATAAGCAGCTCACTTTGCTGTGGTTTCCAAAGAAGCACTTTGATGCCAAATTAAGCAGCTGTGAGCCTAAGATAGCAATTCTAATAATTTAGCAGTTAATAATTTCATTTTTATGTTTATATCGCTTCAGCCATTTTAATAATTTTATTGTCACCTCATTGACCTGGTATGGAGTTGCACATGGCATTTGGAAATAAATAGAAATTAATTGCAGAACCTTTGCTGAAAACATATTTTCATAGTTATTAATATCTCTTTTCCACCAAATGCAGTAAGTATTTTGCCAACAGTGAATAAAGCCATGAGGAAACAATCTGTACAAAATATCTACACTGAAAAAGATAACATGACTTACTATAGTCTAAGCTTAAAGAAGAAAACAGTCCAAGTGGCACTCACTTACAAAACATCAATCACTCTTATATATTTGAGTCCTGTGTCCTCTTTGCTTTCCATTCTGCCATGCAGGTTCTTTGAGCCTGTGTGTTGCCCCGCTTTCTTTGGTTAGGGAAGGGACTGCATCGTTATTCTCTCTGCCTTGATAAAGGCCTGTTACCCCTTTTACTGTAGGTGGGCTCTGCAGTTTGGTTGCCGGAATCCCCAGGATCAAGTCCATCCCTCCTCTATTAACATATGATGACTTAAACTCCGATTGCACTCACTCTATTTGTTTACAGTTTAGTAGATAACTGCAAAAAGTGAGCAGAAGAGTGGATTTCAAAAACATTTCTAAGCACAGCTGTTCTTTGATCTCCTGGCATAAAAGCCTGATAGCTGAAAACTTTTTCCTCAGTTTCTTCAGTATCACAGATAAATCCCAGGGAGTGTGTTAGTCTTGTAACAGAGCTGAGAATCACTTGAACGTCTGCCTCCCTCTGAGCTATCCCTCTCCTTGGGGGCTCCCGCAGTGAAACCAGATCTCTTAAAAAAAAAAAAAAAAAAAAAAGTGTCTATTCTTCCCGTTCTACTTCTCAGAGCTATTTACGTAGGTCTTGGCACAGACCTTTTCTACACATTCTCCATATGAACACTTGCTTCCTTGTTTCTACAGTGTTGCTTTTTGCTTGCCATTTATCAAGTCCCTTCCAAAAGAGTATGTGTTTTAAAATGTGTTGTTACTAGCATTAGACAACACATTGTCGCAAAGAGATTTGATCTAAATCAGTAACAGCAGATACCGACCTTGCTTTGCTGCCCTGTGGTATCAAGCTGACAGCTGAGGCATTTGCTGAGAGAGCAATTTCAAAATATAAAGCAGAATTTGGAAGCTATATGGCAGGCACACTCTACTAATCATCGGCAATCCAATGTACAAAAAAGTGTACTTTTTATGTCAGCAATTGTGGCTATTTATTGGGAATGGGTATTGATACTGAGGGAGTTATTCAGGATGCGTGAAATGGTCCTTGCTCTGTACATTTATGTACCTTTCATTTTTAATTATCATTTATTAAAGAATTTAAATAGGGCATTTTTATAGGGATTTGTATTTCTAATGAATTAGTTTGAACTGATTTATGAAAGGCTTCTTTGGACTGTACAAAAGTCTAAGGATAAAGGCAGCTAAAGAAGCACATAAATAGAACTTGTGTGAAATGAAGATGTTTTTGAGTAAATGAAAATTAAATTCGGTAGCTACAAGGCCATTATGTTTAGCTAGCAGTGTTAAAAGTAGAGTGGTTTTAAAAAGCATGAATAAGGTTTCCTGGGGCATATGTTAGCAGAAAAGTGCTAAGCAACACTACAGCTTTCTCCATGAGCATTGCTCACGGATTCCTTCATGATTCTGCTTTTCTTTGGCCAGTTGTGTTTGGAAAGACTAGGATTCAAAACCTGAAGTTTACTGCAAAAATACAGAGCACTTTTAAGCATGATATTCTCTCTCCCTTTTTCCCTTCTTCCTCATCATCTTTCTCTTGGCTTAGTTATAATTTTAAAATTTCAGATTTGTGGAATATTTTCAGAATATGCAGTTTTTCCATTTTTCACAGCTCTCTCTCCGGCAGCTTAGTAGTATTCCCTCTATTTTAATTATCCTTTTCAGTTTTGACATTATAGCAAGAAAAATAGCACCTAGCACCTTGCTAGATGGCAATGTGTAATTTCTTCTTGTGAATAAGTTTGATATCACCTAAGAGTGATACCTTACCTAGGCTATAGTCCCCTCAAAAGTGCATGACCACTCTCTGCTGTGTATCTCATGTTCTTACCCTACACAATATATTTATCTGGTTATGTTTGTATCTTAGCATGAAATATAAAAAGTGTTCCAAAGGAAAAGTTGCTATCTTCCTGATAGCTAAAAAATCCTTACTTTGGATTTTAGATTGTTTTAGCAGAGGTTAGCCTTATTGTGAGAACAAGCCACCACCTGCATAAAGCAGATGTTCTCATATTGCATAGATTCAAAAATATAGGTTTTGTGACACTACCTTCCTACGGGCATACCTCTGAAATTGACTTGTATTAGCATAAAAGTTATTTAGATACCAAAAATTTTTTTTTTTAAGACTGAAAGAATGACTGTAATAATATCAATTAGCAGAACTCAGCTGTGCACCTAAATCTGGACTTTTCATAGTGAAAATGACTACCAAGGAATGGCTTGTGCACATGCAGGAAGAACAACAGCTTGTTACTGCGTTGTCAGTATGAACTGTCTTCATTTTAACTGAAATTCTGCTGAAAAGGAGCTAAAAAGGGGAAATTGGAATAAGATGCAGGTAACACTGTGGCAGCTCTCATTTTACAGATGAACACACTCTTTAGTGAAAGGTAGTAATGTCATAAACCAGCAGTCATGTACATATTAGAAGTAAAAAAGACGTTGGGTTATTGAATCCATCTCCTGCTAGAACAAGACTGTTCCCTCCAGTACATTTTCTCATACATTGTCTAGCCTACTTTTAAATGCCCCATATAATGGTAGTTTCCATAATTTCCCTTGGGAGGAGCAGATGATAGTTCAGAACTTCTCTCTTCTCAGGAAGCTTCTGTTGATATTCAGCCTGCTTTCCTTTGCTTTACTTCATCTCATTACTCTGAATTACTCCCTGTGTAGCACTCTAAATGATGATGTTCTTTCTTTCCGTTTGAAGTATGCGAACGGATCAAGAATGATGGACCTTTACGGGCTCCCAGGTGGCTCCGAGAGGCTCCACATCCAGCTCAGGGCTAGGTCCCGGCCAGTGGCCACTTTGGGAAGCAGCCTGAAGGGAGCATGATTGTGTTGGCTGCCCATACTCATATCCAGTGTCTTAGGGGCACTCTCCCTATCCCTGTCTTTTTTTTGAGCAAATATGCCTCAGACCTGCCACGACAGAACCTAGCATCTCATTTTTGACTGTCTTTAGCTCTTTGGCAAAGGAGATGGAATATATGCAGGTAAGAGAGGCAGTTTCCCTTCATCAAACCTGGTCTTCAATGTGGGAAGAAACAACCTGGGGTGCACTCAGAGGCAGAAACTCTCAAACTTTTCAATAGCACTACATTTCTTCTAAAGTTTGCCACATGCCACAGTATGGCTATCCTTCTATCCTGCTTGTAGGCACATGCCTATGTGCTTACAGAAGGACGCTGCAGAATTATCTCTGCTCATTCCCTCCGTTTTTGGAATCCTTGCTCTACAGCCTGAAGCATATTTAACATTTTTCAATGTCCTAGCTGGTTTTCCTTTGCCCTGACCTAGGCTTGCTCCTGACAGTAAATAAATGGTTGTTCAGTATACTTGGCCTTGAAAGTACCTTAAAATATAATGCACATACAGCCAGAGGGTCTGTTCCATATATATTCAGATTCATGTCAAAACTCTGGGTTTTATTTTTGACATCTTTAATATATTTGCTGACTCTTAGAGACTCCCTTTGCAACCATCTACTGGACAGAATAAAGGCGTCAAATGTGAAGCTCATTTTTTTTTGCATAATAACATAAATGAATGTCTGACCTATACATTTCATATCATTTCTTCCAAGGTAGTTTTCACAGCCTCCTCATAACTTTATTATTCATTATTTGAATAAACTCCATTTTTCCAGCAACTGTCTGATAGTAGGATTCCTCTAGGAGAATATAAATATCTTGCTGACTCCAGTAGACATGGTTTAATGATGCATTTGGGTTTTGCACGCACAAATTTGGGTGAATAGAAGTAGCAATGGCAGTAGGATGAAAAGCATACTTTCAGCTCACTCCTCTTAATTGGAACTTGGCACATAGCAAAAAGAGCATAGGAAATATTTTCTCTGCCTGTTCCATATTAACTATTTGCCAACTTGAACGAGTCCTCTATAGAGGTGGTTTTGTCCTATTCAAAGAAAGACGTTAATAGATCCGTTTCACAAGGACACTACCAGCATCTCAGTATGGCTGACCATATAATTCTTCTGGCAGTTTTTGATGAAAACTCAAGTCGGCAGCACTCAGGACAGGAGGAAGAGCAGGACTTTCTCTCATATTCATGCCACTCTTCCTGATATGCTATGCCTGCACACACACGTACTTGACCGATTTGGTATTTTTTACTTTTATCCACCACCTCCTAGTTCAACATACGGTTAACACAGCTGAACATTTTTTATAAACATTACCTAGAAAACTGCATTCCCGAGAAACTTACAGGCTACAAGGACTTGTACCCATAACAGAAGAGAACTTTTCCATGTGCTCTGAGGTATTTTCCTCTGATCAGCTACGCACCCCAAAGATTCAGGAAAGCTTTCGTGGCATTTAATTAAATAAAGTAGCCTTCCAGTCCTGATATTACATTACAAATGTAATGCACGGGCCATGAACCAACAGTAGGAGTTTCAGAGATTAGTAACTTCACTTTTAAACTCATTTTTTTATTTTATTTTTTATCCTCATGAAAGAATAACTTATCTGTACATAATTAAAAAAAAATCAAGAATTCACCACCAGTTAATGTTAAAGCATTATTAGAATAATTAGCATAATTAGAATTTATCCATTTTATACCACATAAAATGTAACTTTTCAGCTTAGATAATCTATGCTATTTATACATCTATTCGCTATGTTGCTATTATTATAGGAAAGAATAAGTCTTCTAAAGAAATAAAATAGATATTATATTCTAATTGCAATCAGATGGTAAAGTCACTTGGAAATGCATTTGTAACTGATTGTGCCTTTAAGATATTAAAAAAAATCCCTAAGCCTGTGGTTGAATGATTAACTACTCATGAAAGTGTCCAGCTTCATTAGCCCAACCAGTATGCTCTGGGTAAGGCAACAGTAATTGTTGCAGCTCAAAATCTTTCCTTTCAATTATGAATAAAACATAAGTCTAAAAGAGGGATTGCTTAGTTCAATTATCTGAGGAACAAGAATCATGCAGTAACTTCCAGTATATTACAAACAGCTATGTCCATTTTATTCATCATTTTGTTAAATTACAAAGAAAGCAGAGAGAGAGAAAAAAAAAAAAAGTTTCCCAAATTCCAGACCAAGTCCACAGTTTTCAAGTCTGCCCTTCAACTGTTTTTATATGAACAGGGGTACATATCTCAATCAGACTAAACTTGAATGAAAGTAAATCTGGAGCATATGTTTGGGAATGCTTAGTATTTCAAACTAAGCCATGCCATTTATGCCATTCTTACCTGCAGAGGTCTTCACAATTTCTGAAGTGTTTCTAAGACCCATAAAGTCAAACTGATAGAGTCTCCAAGATTTCTGGTCTGCAGCCTCAACTGAATTTTTTCTCCATCTGTAAATCATTTCCTCTTTAGGATAGCCATCTAGAAATTAAAACACATATATTGCATTTCATAAAAGAAAAAAAATGATGTTATAAATCATTTTATTTTGATTGATTCATGGCTGTTTGGAGTATCTAGATTTCTGATTTGTGGCTTTCCCAGTCACTTTGGTGATACAATTGAATTAAAGATGTTTATGGTCTACCAAAATAAAACTACAATTCTGACAAAACTATGTTTTCATTTTTTTTTTCCCAGTGGAGACAGATTCTGATTCGTTCTATCATCAGATGCAAATCTCTTCAGTAATGCAATTAATTGGAGTAATCTGAGCTGTACAAACAGAAATATACTGCTTTACACATGCTCTGAATAAGCTGTGCAAACTAATAGCATGTTTAAAAAAACCCTAAACAAATGAAAAGACAGATTATTTTAAAAGTGGCAATAGCTCTAATACAATATGAGCTACTGTATTTCTAAAATGAGCTCAGTACAGTGCAGCAAACCAATTTTTTAATCAGCATGAGATTTTTAAAGTGATTAGGCCTCATACTATCTCTAAAGGCTGTTGTATTAATGAGGCATTGCCTCATCTCTAAAGCTGAAATAGCTTCTGAGAGTCTTGTTTTATCAATTAGCACTTAAAAGTCATAATTAATTTTTCTGCCCACTATTTAATTTCATTTTTTATTAGAGACTTGCTTTTTCCAATAGAAGCTGAGCAACAAATCTCCCATTGCTCCAACCATAATAATAGACCATCTAGAAAACAACAGCAAGTCCATTCCACCTGACTGGATTGTTCTCTAATGCATAATTCAATAAGTCCCTATTTATCTAATAATTAATAAAGTAGACACAAATTACAAACATTTATGTCTAGTAAAAATTAAAAGTAGAATAGAGGTAATAGCCAGTTAATATAAATATCTCATCAGCAATCCTGAGTTCTGATAAATTTGATATTTGTGTTGCATAACACTTTCTGAGGCCATAGTGCAACTTCATTCCTGCTTTTCCTTTTTTGTCTTAAGGTTTTGCCCCAATGGGTCAGTGTTACAGTGTATGCACGGCCAACACAGCATTTCAAATATCCACGTATCCTCCTTTTATAATCTTTAGAAAATGACAGTGTGTTCCTTCAAAATGTCACATTCACATATTCTCCATCAATGTAAAGAAAGTAGTTACCCATAAAAAAAGTTCACTAAATAATAACTAAAAGCAACAAAGTTTGCTATCAGAATTCTTGCTGCCAAGCAAATTTTACTGCCATTTCTGCTGTAATGATCTATCAGAATGATTTAAAGGTTAATTCTAATTCTTTTTTTTTTTTTCTGCCTGGCAGATTATGGCAGATGATGTACGGTAAAAGAACTAAGTCTTTGCCGGGTCCGTGAGCCTTGACTCTACAGCTCAGCATCCTCTGAAATCCCATCCTGCCTCCTAATTGACTGAGATCTCGGATGACATTTCTAACTGAGCAAGGTTTACGTCTAGATTAAAGGTCTACTTTCTACCTTAGAAACTTTCTCAAATTGGCTTCATTTTGGAGGCTCTGATGCATGACCTTGGTTCACAAGGGAAGAGGCATCAAACGGGCGCTTGGCATCACAGTGGATCTGCCCTTTTGCCAGCTGGCAGCAGCAGAGAAACCGCTTCCCTGGAAAGTGCTACCAGCATCACGACAGCCTCGGGGTCCTATTTGGACCTGTGAGGGTGGGTCTTGCCCTGTGCTAGGGAAGAAATGAAGATACCATCCTGTCCAACCCCCTGAATCAGCTTAAGCTGTAGATTTTCTCTCCGTACCTCTTTAATGAGCAGATTTATCCTCTTTTCTTGGTAATCTGCAGGTGAATACTAAAATATTCCCTCATTAATGTCACACAGAGTGCAGCAAAATATTAAGCTCTTGAGAGTTGGACTGTGCATAGAGTAAGAAAGAATATACCTGCAAGGGTTACTCCTACAAAAAATAGCTTCAGAGAAGATGAACATATCTTCAACCATACACTCATAATTTGAGAGGAAAGTTTGAGGAGAGAGGGAATCTTGTAAATGTCAACCTGTTTCATTTGACATGTTCAAAATTAAATATTTCAGCTTTGAAATATTTCATTCAAACATTTTAAAAATGAAAACTTCTATCTTCATTGAGGCTATTTTTTTCTTTTATTAGGATTTTACCATAATAACTGCAGGGAAAATATTTTAAATAACCAGAATATAAAAAGAAAAAGAAAAAAAGAAAAAAGAAAAAAGAAAAAAAGAAAGAAGAAAAAAAACAAAGAAGAAAAAAGAAAAAAGAAAGAAAAAAAAAAAAAGAAGAAAAAAAAATTAAATGTTCTCATTTTGGTCCAAAATGAACTTTTATCTTTTTTCCAAAATTCATTGCAAAAAATAAATGTAGTAATTACCCTTGAATTAAATTTCTTCCTGTTTCCTTCACCTCTTTTTTTTCCCCACCCTCTGGCCACCCCCCTCAAAATCCAATCCATTCTCTGTAATCTGAGAAACTTGCTGTCATATGATCCACGTGTAGACATTTTTACTGGTGTGAGAAGCATGTGGTCAGGAATGTATTCAGGAGATTCTTTGACTAAGAAGAGACAAACTCAGTTTGAGAATACCTACAGTATTACTCATTTTCTTTAAACAATAAGCAACCAACTTCAGGAGACCATTGTGTTCTTTCAATAACAGTCCCCTTAATCCACATTACTGACATCTGCTCTTTCAGCAGTTGGGTTTCTTACATCTTACATCATTCTTACATCTTCCATCTCTTTCCTAAGAGATTAGTGCAAGCGATTCAGTGAGAGTTGTTTCAGTCTGTTAAAAAACTGCTGTTATGTTCTGATCCAGTGGCAGGTAATTTCACTTTTCAATTCATTTAAGGGATATAGCACTTCTTACAGAATAATGACACATCTATTTGGACAGTGTATCACACCTCAGATTAATTTAACTTACAGAATGGAGCGTGTCCATTCATGATGGTTCTTATCTCAGTGATAAGCAGTATTTCTTGTATAGTGCCTAATTGCTTCTAGCCCTC
This sequence comes from Crypturellus undulatus, assembly GCA_013389825.1. Taxonomy (NCBI): domain Eukaryota; kingdom Metazoa; phylum Chordata; class Aves; order Tinamiformes; family Tinamidae; genus Crypturellus; species Crypturellus undulatus. Next base: position 1,398,969 of record VWPW01003264.1, on the reverse strand, counting down.
CAAGTGCTTTGTTTTAGAAAATAAAAAAGAAGGAGACTTTGGTAAGTCCAAAAGAAAATGCATCCTGTGCAGTTTTCAGTATCCTGTACAGTTTTCAGCAACACAACTGAGAGTTTATTATGTATAGAAATGTCTGTTTCTCTCACTTCCCTAGCATGACAAATGGCAGTAAACTACCCGAAATCCATGACCCCGTGGCATTAAGTCATCCACGGTGAACAAATTGGTATCAAGCGTGTTTTCACTGTCGGGTTGCTTTAGGTTACGTAAGAACATCCATACCAAGTCTGTTGGGGCAAAGCTCCAGGAGTGCTCACTGGTTACCCTACAGTCGCCAGAAACGGCATGGAAGGAAGGCAAACATTACACGTGGGTGTTACAGCCCTCCCAATCTGCGGACTAGGAGCTTCTCAGCCACAATGTTCATCGGCATCTTCATTTTTCCTCGCATGAACTTACTTGATTGTCTTTATATTCTCCAAATCTTTGGTCCCACTGTTGCTTAATAGCTCTTCGTATCTTCCATGCTATTTACATATATATGCTACTGTGTCAAAGAATTTTCAAAAGCCTCTCGGTCGTTTGGATTTTTGTAAGGCTAGCACTGCAGGCACTTATGTATAAAGTCAAGAAGAAATTTTGGAAAAGTTATTTCTTTAGAAGCTCAATGGGAAGTATGCATGTAATATTTCCTGTTTACTCTCACTAAACATTTAATAGCTATTCCAGTTAATAAAAGAAATTTGTAAAATTTGTAAATTTTACTCAAAGTAAAATAAAGTGTACTGCAAACTTCAATTCTCACAATGCAAACACTGCTAGGCATTAAACGTACTTTTTGCCATTTTGGAGGTGGACCTATTACAGCAGAAAGTCAAATTGTCACAGCAACCTGCAAGGTTGTGTGGATTTTGTTTTATTTCCCTATAACTGAATAGTTGAACTGATGTTACTACCAGTACCACTGTATCACTTATAACAGATATGTTAAAAATATTTAAACTTCATTCCTCATGTTCATACTGCCTGACTTTCTAGGTGATTTATGCAGGTGAAACTAGGTGATTTGTGCAGAATGATGTGCTGAAGTGCTGAAAGTCACACGCAGAAGCATCATGAGCGCAAGTCCCATTGAAATTCAGACCTGCCTTATTATTTACACTCAAGGCCAGAAACATCTCCAGGCTGGATGAGAGGTAATTTGCATTATAAGCTGTCACCTTAAAAACAGTCACATAGACCTGAACCATGTTTGTTATGGGAAACAACACCGATGGAAAAGCACTACCTTCCATGCAACCATTGATCTATGTGCATCTATTACTGCCTACTTCCTCTAAGTCTGATTTCCCAAGCCTTACTGTTGGTCTGACATCAGTGCTTGATTTTTTGTTTGTTTGTTTTTCCCTTTTTCTTCTGTGAATGTGGGCCCATTTCAGGAAGGGAGTGGAGGTGGAAAGAAGAAAGAAGGAGGGAGGTCACGCTGAAAAGGACACAGACAACCTGGAAAACTAGTTTCTATCTGCAAAACTTTACTTGAAAATGTATTCTCAAAAACAGTATAAATGGGGAGACAGGGAGAAAAATCTCATTTATTTCAGACAAATTTTTTTTTGTCCTTCATGAAATCAGTTTGTTTACTGCTATTTCCTCACACTTGCGTTCACATATAACAAAGGCAGACTCCACTTGCATGACAATAGAAGATGAAGGAATAATACCACAGTAAAGCTCTGCTCTTTCCTAGCCTTGGGAAAATTGGTATGCTCAGAGCATGCAACAAGTTGTTAATGCAAGCAGCAGCAAAGCTGAAAATATGGGAGAAGCAGGCAGGAAAGGAAGGATGGGTTCACTTAGGCAGCTGCCAGGAGGCTGATGCCTGTGACAGGGATATATATTAGAAAGACGTAGCTGGATTCGGGGAAGGCCCTACGTTTCAGGAGCGTTAGATTCAAAGTCAGCAGAAAGTGTGTTCTGAAAGACAAAGTGTGTCCCCATCAGCGTGTGCCCAGCAGACAGGGATGGAGTGCTGGAGGTTTAATTACCGTAGATGAAGGTGATGAGCGGAGGACACACACTGCAATCAGAGGAAGATGATGAGCAGCCTTGTATACTTTACTCATAACCAGCTGCTGCTGGGCACACTTTGTGGGGATTCAGCTTCCTCTGAAGCCACTACCCATAAAAATAGGGCTAATCTGGATGCCTCTGTCAATACAGCATCAGCCAGCTGAGGAGAGAATGAAGTCCAGAAATGTGCCCATTTGAGGGCCCCTTCTCTCAATGACAAATCACATATTTCCACAGACCCCCTCTGAGTTCTTTTCTTGTTAGCAAGCTTTGTAAATGCGTCTTCATCTGCAAGGATACTGCATTTCTTAATCCAATCTCCCCAATCTTGGAGGAAGGGTTTTCTCAGAAATCCATTCCCATAACTGTCCAGTGCTTGGTCTAACTCAGAAAACATGAGGAACCATGAGAACTGGCAGGTTCCCTAAGAAAAACATGNAGTCCAGAAATGTGCCCATTTGAGGGCCCCTTCTCTCAATGACAAATCACATATTTCCACAGACCCCCTCTGAGTTCTTTTCTTGTTAGCAAGCTTTGTAAATGCGTCTTCATCTGCAAGGATACTGCATTTCTTAATCCAATCTCCCCAATCTTGGAGGAAGGGTTTTCTCAGAAATCCATTCCCATAACTGTCCAGTGCTTGGTCTATCTCTGAAAACATGAGTGCGTTTAACCATGAGAACTGGCAGGTTCCCTAAAAAAAACATGATACTGCCTTAGTTTTCATGATCATACAGCTTATTAAGCATAATTAGATGGCAAAAAGAGTAAAGCTCCAGTTCTGCTAGGTGGGTTTTTATGTTGTTGTTTGTGTGGGTTTTTTTTAAAGGGGGGGTGATATTTCACAAATTACTGTGTTTTCACAAGAAACTCATTGAAGTAGATTGGAGCAAAAGAAGGAAATGAGAAGAGAGACATTTCATTGTGCTTAAGACCTATGCAGAAGTATGCTCTTGTTGTTTAATGCAGATTGAATTCTCTCTGTTCACAATGAAAGTGAATAGATTTTGTCTCACTCACTTTTTAAAAATTTGACATGGAAACATTTTAAAAGACAACTCCAATATAAATAAAAGAAAAAAAAAACAGACATGAAAGCTGTAAAGATTGCTTTAAAACCTGAAGTGATTTATTTCAACAGATGTAGAGAACTGCATTTAGGTGATAACTACAGCAATTATAAACATTATTCTATGCCCTATTTGCTTGCATTGGTAATTGGGATCTTATTAACACTATATTAGAATGGAAGAAAATCTACCAGCATACCCATAACTACAATGTAATGAAAGTAATGCTGCCTTGCTGTTAAAGGATGTATCTTCCATTGAAGAGAATATGGTTTTCCACCTAAAAATATGCTTTAATATGATTGTGATATCACTTTGTCTAAGAAATAGAAGACTCAGTCTGCATCATAAACAGTATTGCTTAATTATTACTTTACTCTAGACTAATTATGTTTAGAGGGAAGTGCTAGAATGAAAAACAAAGAAACAAACAGACAAAACAAACTAACAAACAAAAAACTCCAAACAGCTTACTGGTACATCTGGTACGTTATACAGCAGCTTAGCTCTTAGGAGGGACTCCTAGCAGCAACGCCTCTTTGGGGCCTTCAATATAGAAAGGAGGAAGAGGCAAGTGTTGCTGTCAGAGGCCCTAATCTGGTGTAATTCCTGAAAGAGGCAAGTAAGTCTTGAAAGAAGGGTTTTTTGTTAACCAGCTTTTGCAGAAGATAAATATTCTCCTCATTCTTTGTCACTCAAAGAAGAATTCGAATCTTGCCTCAAAGAAAAAAAAAAGAGACAGAGAGAGAATAAAAAGACAAACAGGAAAATAATGTAGAAAAGTAAGAAAAGGAAGAAGATTCAAAAGACTGCAGTTTTCCACCAAAGATGCTCTGAGATGTGGATTTTCCATGTGCTCCTTTTATCAGAGAATCATAATTTCCTTTCAAAATTCAAAAGATACTTTTCAAGTATTAGTGCTACAATTTTCTCATAAACAGTCCCATCCCAGTATTCTGAATCACAGGTGAAATGAGTTGAAATTACATAAATTAAAAAAAAATGGCAATTCTTTTACTTTGCCACACCTTTGTACTCTGTTTTATGTTCATCAGAAAACAATTTTTTTCCTTTTGTGTTCCTTTGCAGCTGGTACTAAGGGTGATGTGCTTTTGGAAAATGGTTGTTTTTATCATATTTTAATTCCTATAATTACACTTTTTATAGTCTTGCAAAAGCCTTCACCTTTTTTGAAAAAAAGTCTCATTTTACAGTCTGTCTTAATGTTTTGTTATGCATTTTTATTTATTTACTTATTTTACTCCTTGCTAATAGTTTGATTTGGAAAGCAATTTTCAGAGCCTTGCCCACAGCAATTACTTTTGCCTATTTCTTTGCAGTGCTGTGGCTAACATATTATTGCATTGCTAATTAGAACACCTGCTAAATGTTCAGATTCCTCTGATTTAGCTTGTCTGCATTCCCATTTTAATGTCATTAATGGTAAATGGGCTCTAAATGGGCTCATCTTAAACTTAGCATATTGAGAATAAACTACCTTCTCCAAAGAGCATTCTTGCATGGTTTAGAATACTTTGAACATATATGAAAACCTTGTTCATTCTTGTTCTTGAATAGATATTCTGCCCCAAACTCCTGTTCTGCTGCAGATCAAACAATGCATAATTTTACTCTTCTTAGTTTTCTGTAATAACATGGCTTTGTAGGGAAAAAAAAAGTGTTGAAACTTTTTTTTAAGATCAGGTTCAGTCCTGAATGTATCTAGTATATACTTTTCTCCCCATTCTTAGAAGTCTTCTGTTTATAAATGTTGATGCCAGAAAGAAATGGAATTTCATATTCATTTTCTAAATCCCTGTACTGGCTTTTTTCCTCATAATGATCTTGTAATACTTAACATCTCTCTGTCATGAGAGTTAGACCAAAGAGTAATCAAGGACTTTATTAATAATGAGGTTTAAGCCTTTTTTTTTTTGCTCTCAAATTTCTATTGCCTGTGAGATGAATGGTGATTCCAGAGAAGAGGAAATCTTCAGGAACTAATGGTAAAGAAAAGGCTTTTCCGAGTCTGCTGGATCCCATGCCATGGTGCCACACCATGCTAGACATTACACACCCCAGGTAGCTCTACATGGAGATGGGAAGTTTCTCCTGAGCCCTTAGCATTTCTGGGTTGTGGGAAAGAAAGATTCAGCTAATCTCATCTCTTAGCCCTTCATTTACCTGGACTTAATTATCCCTGGATATTTGCTGAATGATGCTAGGAATTCAAGAGCTAGATATACTGTTGATGTGCGAGCAGCCTCATTATTTTGATCAATATGTGCACTGTGTTACTTAATTGAAAACAAACAGTGTAAACGAATACTTTAGCAGTTAAAATTTTGTGTTTATCTAAGAGAATGGACTCAAATAAGACAAAAATAACTTCTCTTTACACTTTGTAATAGACTAGAAGAAACTATTATGCTTCATTTATGTGTTTGTCTTGTCCATTTAGATATTAATTCAGTGCTGGTTCTGCTGAGAGCAGGTTTTTAAGTGCTTCAGAGGATTTTCCATGGCTACATGCTCAAGCAGCATCTCAGGCAATGGCATTCACCAACAGTTTTCTATATAAATCATGACTCTTAATTTAGCCTATGAAAGAGGAAGCCAGAATAATAAAAAAGAGCAGATTAGAAACATCTGGATGAATTAGAATAAGCTAAAACTCATGTCATCTGCTTTAAAACCAAACCAACTGGTGCTTCCATTTGGACAAATTAGAAAACAAAACCATTAAAAAACACAGCCAAAGTGGAATATAAACTTTACAGCTGTGAAAGGAATACCCGTCAATTCCACAATTTCTTGGTCTGTTGATAGTCTCCACAGCCAGTATGCAGTTTCCCTGATTCACCTTTTGTTGAAGATGCTTAGTAAAGTAGCCCTTCTAAAACCTAAAGTACTCATGACTGTGCCGGACAGAAGTGCTGCAGGAAGGTGCTGACTAAATGGGTGCAAACACCTAATCTGGAAAATGCTTCCCTCCCTGCCTTCCCCCCACCATTTACTAGGGCACCTCAGATTTAGATGAATAAGTGTATAAACTGAACAGAGTATATTCCTTCTAAGTTCTTTAATACAAAAATACATGCATTTAAAATATCCATAAATCAGTACCCACTTCTACTGCATTGGATATTCTTTGATGAGAAACAAGGAACAGAATCTTGCCTTTAACCCTTTTAATGGTAATAATTATCTATATCTTCAGCGCAGGACTACAGAGATTTCCTTATGACTATTCTGGTGAGGCAGACAACATTGTTTACTTTATCCACTACTTTGTTTACAAAGTGTTCAGAAAATGTGCTTGGACTTGCCTGAAATCATATAATGAATGTGAAAAGAGGCTGATAGAGATTCAGTTCCTTAGTAATACAAAAAAACAAGGCTATACAAAACCCAAAGAAAATCTAGCTCTCAATCTTTTTTACTCCATAGAAACAGAGAGATATGGAAAGAACATAATCTATTTACAAGATGGTTCTTCCTTTCTTTATCAAGTAATCTATTCAAACTTTTTACCTCAACACTTGACATAAAGATATTTTTAACACTGAGCACTCATTATGGGCCTTTTACATGGAGATGGTAGGATCTGAAGATTATGCTAAACATTCTTAAACCTTATATTATAATTGCTGTTCAATAAATAATATGTATATTATACATTAAGTATAAGTGCAACTGAAGAGGGATATATGTTACCAGTACAGTACTGCAATATTATGATTAGAAGAGTATAATCAACATCCAAATATAAATAAGTTATCCATTTGTACAAAGTATACTAAAAAGAATTGGCAAGAGATAGGCTACGTTTCTAAAGACAAAAGTTCATATTCATATTAATTCAGCACAGTTGAAAAACAAATGACATTCACAGCTGGAAGATGGCTGTCAAAATGAAGCAGTAAGAGTACCCGCAGTAGCATTAACATCCACCTGCTTCCCAATGTCCAATTTCTTGTGCTAGTGAAACCCTATAACCTATGGCCCCCGCTGCACAAGTTTTCCAGTGTGGGATATTGTTGGTGGATGTACTGCAAGAACAATTTCAATTGTAAAAGTCATTGTAGTTTATATATTCAGCTGGCACAGTCCATTTGGCTTGCGACTACCCTAAACTGCACTTTTTCAATATCAGTAGAATTTAGATACCACCAATCCTTTTCCATGGAACTCATTTCAGCCTTCACAGTAGCTTACAGCTTACAAAAGCTGTCAGAAATGTGCTATATTCAGTCAACATAGTGTTAATGGAAGTAAGCTGCAAACTGAAGATTACCATGAAAGATCATTATGACCGTTTTTTAGGTCTTTTCAGTATGAATGGTTAATAAAAGGTAAACCAGCATAATATTCAAACTGAAAACACAGCCCTATTTCCAAGTACTGTCATTTCATTGTTGAAAAGAACAGTCTGCAGTATAAGCTCCGAACTAAATACATTTCCTTTGGCCTGAGATTAAGCAGGGTTATCTTATAGAAGATTTTTGAAATACTGTTGTTATTGGCAAACAAGTATTTTTATGGGAAGACTCACCTTTCTTTTTTACATGATAGTATAATTTGTGTAACTGTCATTATTGGAAATTCTCCCCAAATAAAGAAGTCATCATTTACAACTAGATTCTTCTGTCAGATTTTTTTCAGTCTATCAGCTATTTACAAAGAAATGAATGGAATCTACTTGTTCATGTAGCTATTACCCTTATATATGTATATTTTCAGTTGTTAACTAATGTCAGATTGACACACATGTCCACATTCATATCAAATAAGCTTTTATAGACAAGTAAAACAAAGCAACAAAGAGAATTCTATTTTTGTTACATTTTACTAGGTTTCAATTTTGTCTCCATATGATTTACACCTTATTGACATAGTGTGCAAGAGTAGGCAACAGAAGTTAAATTATAACATACTTTTTGTATCACATAACCTTTCAAAAAGACTAGTTCCTGAGAAAGCCATGGCTAAGCTGTAATATCTCTATTCCTAATATGACTTCATCAGGAAGTCATCATCATCTGAGGAAAGTAAATTTCAGATTACCATGATATTTTGGTGAGTCTGATGTATTTATAAACATGGTCAATTAAATTAAAAAGGCTCTGCCCTGTTTTTCTCTAGATGTCAGCAACAGAATTATGCTGAATTGGTAAATATATTAATTTTTCATCCACTAAATTTGCCCTGCATCTTATCTAGAAGAATTTGTGGACACCTTGGTTTGACATTTACTTTCCAAGCATCTCAGGGCTGTGTTTCTCTAGTCAACCCCTTCCTTTTCTGAGACTCTAATATTTGCATTTCATTTGATCTCAAGATACTGTTTATGGAAATTAGATGATGTTCCTATGTAATGTACCATTACAAGTAATCATGTCCTTTCTCACCTTTTCAGGTACATGTGTATTCATCATGGAGACCTTACTGCGATGAATCTGTATCTCTCATTTATATTTCTTGCCAAAGTATGTTATTTCCTGCACAGAAACCCTTTATTGTGGTTAGTTTTGCTTTAGTTCAGCAATAAAATTTTTTCTAAAGCTACTAAGGAGTCATACTCTAATTCTCTTCTCTCCAAACCCCCATACTGACTATAAATCTCAGTGTCTTGTATTATACAAGAGGGTGAGTTCTGAGCCTTCTGGTAGCTTGCTTTCTCAACTTTTAGTCCTAGACACTAATCATGATCTACATCTCCTCAGACAACAAGTTATTGCTCTTAAGATTGCAGGACTGTGGCTGGGCTAAGGCTAAAGAACCTTGCCTAGAAATCTATAACATAGCCTAGAAAAACAGAGATTAGTCATATCGCTCTCATGCATTTCATTTTTCCATGTAGTGCAATATTCCTAAGTTCCCAGTTTCACAGAAAGCTTTGTCTTTAGTTAACTGAGAAGTATTAAGATCTGTTTCCTCCATTTCAAAACAAGATATTATCCAAAGTAAGACTGCATACCTATAACTGCCTGTCTTTCCATTGACACTCTTCCCCTATCTACGTAGAATAAAATAACAAAAAAGGAGATATTCAAAATCCACCTGGATGTAACCCTGTGCAATGTGCTGTAGGTGTCCTTACTGGAGGGGGGTTGGACTAGGTGATCTCTAGATGTCCCTTCCAACCTCAACCATTCTGTGATTCTACGTTTTCTCCTGTTTTTATTCTGCTCCATTTCTTGCAAGGCTTTAACACAGCAACATTTTTGTAGGAGCATGCAACACGGTGGACTCCTGCAGCCCCAAATCCTCTGAAGTCCAGTGTGAAATCCTCCAAAGCTCTTCCAGGGCAGCAGGCCTAAGCTCGTTGGTCTGAGAACATGGTGGCTACAAGGGCACACCAAGCTTTACCAAAGCATTCTTACCTGCTGCCCAACAGGCAGCCAGCAGCCCTATACCAGCTTCCTAGCCCATGGCTGAGTTTCAGTGAAATTGCCTTTCTTGCAGCAGTAATAATGACAATATTGTCAGTTTTGAAAAGCGGTATCCAGCTCCTCTCAGCATAATTTGTTTGGCAAAAATGTGTGTCCATGTTGCTGAAAGAAAATATTTATCTACATTTCCAGTTCATGCAAAACCTTTTCAAAAATATGGTTTTTTGTGTGTTTATAGACAAAAATCATCCCATTATAAAACAGCAAGTTGCTTTGTGTAAGATCCTGACTGAGAAAATTCCTTTTTTTTTTGATTTTTGGGACAATTCTAGTCTTAGCTTCTTCTTAAATTCCCCATTATTCTTAATTCTTGCTAATTCTCATAGCCTGGCATAACTTTCTGAACACTGACTCCCTGTTCTTCTGAAAAATGCACTGCTGCTTCTATTCCAGACCCAATATAAATCATACTGACAACTATTAAAAAAAAAAAATCCCAAATCAGAAAGTCAGAACGTCAGCAGTTTTTGCTTCATATGTCTCTGCGCCAAGTTACAGTAATTAAATCTTTTTTAGCCTGGTTTGCTTAGGAAATCAAGCTTACGTAATTATATTCCTTGTGCATGTTTCTGTATGTGTAATATGCCCTTGCCTCAATAACTTTTGAACTCACTTACCAATTTTAGTGAAAACTAACTCAAAAAGCTACACCTCAGAGGTATTATATTTTGTGAAATGAAGCTCTCAAACTGGGGAGACATTTCCTTTTAATGCCCCTGAAGAAGGAAAAGGCTTCAGCCTTATTAAAGCTCAGAGATGCCAACAGCACTTATCCTCCCGTCGCACGTCCTTGGGATATTGGTCTTCGTTATTTTCCCTGCCCCTGCAATCACAAGTGCTGCTGACATGGGGAACACTGCGCCGAATGGGATGCAATTAATGCCACCAGCCGCTCAGATGGCTGAGAAGACTGAACCAGCAAAAAGAGGAGCACAGCAGAGCACCTGTTCTTAAAAATATATATGTGGACTCATCCAGTCCTATCACCCCACGGGTTTCAGAGCTCAAAGTCCCATTGGACACTTCTCCTAACATTGCATTATAATTTCCTTTATGGTGTCTTCATCACTTATTTCTCCAGCAGTGCTACTTATTTCAGTATCCCACCCACATGATCTTTTGCTACTCTCTGTGAGTGTCAACTCACTAATTGGCTGACAATATGTTTAATTGGGCCTTAGGTTGCTGTGTTTTGTCCAGGGACAAACAGGGCATCTCATTCATCAGCCTATCAATAGCAGAAAATTTGTCATCACGGGAGATTTCAGGACTTTGCTTTCTGCTTCTCAGCAAGCCTATGTTTTTCAGCTCTAATAACTGACTAAAGTGCTATTTTTTCATGCCACTTACTTCCATTCAATGGAAGATGATTCAAAATGTGCCCCACTCAGATAACCATTGACACCAAGTCTTCTACACTTACATGACTTTAATCCATTTGTGTGGCTGTTGTTATCTTAAATTGTTTCTGGATTATCTCTCCAGGCCTGTCTAGAAAGTTAGCATTTGTTTTTCTTTTTTGAAAGTATTTTGAAAAAGATGTATGTTTTGACTACGTTTTTTTCCATCTGTCTCCTAATCTTTCTGGGTATTTAAAACCCAGTGTAAGTGATCTTCATTCTGCCTGCTCGCTGAGGACAGATTGCTGAAGATGCTGGAGGCAGCTGCCATTCAAAATGTCTCCAGTGCTGGAAGGCCTGTCCTGAAATACATCAGTGTCCCACTGTGGGGGAAGCATCACAGCAGAATAGAGCAAAGGGATTTGAGTTCAGTGGGCTCAGATGGTTGGTCTGACGTTAATCTTGAACCATCTTTCCAAGGCTCTGGCACCAACCAGAGTCAGCAGAATCGCACGCTTTGCTGCCGCAGACAGCAGACAACTGCTTGCTTTGCCTACTTTAGAGCCTTCTTATTGCCAGGAATAGGCTTTTAAAGAGTGTAAATCAAGATGGCAAGAATGAGAAACAGGAGTAAAGTTTACCCTACAGTCCAAAATATGCTCCTTGACATTACCTGTCAGAACAAGGAGAACTCAAAGGTGAGAAGGGCACAGGACCCAGTCTCTGTTTTCACTTTGGACCTAAATTCCATTATGAGAAGAGCAGGATGAAGTTCAAAACAGAATATGAATGAATACACTGAAAACTTTTAACCACAATTTCCAAGTTTGAAAACTTTTAACCTACAAGCTTTCCAAATCAAAAAAAAAAAAAAAAGATACATTGCTGTGAAAGGAAGTAAGACCTCCCTTTCTTGAATGATAGGTCAGAGGCAGTTATTCAGGCTCAGTTTAGTAATAATAAAATCATGTTTCTGACTATTCTCTAAAGGAAAAAAAAAGAGAAGCAGCTCCACCATCCACTCACTGAAGCAATGTCTTTAGTTTTACAAGACTCCCTCTCCTAACTGACAGCAATTTCCTATTTCTTTTGAAAGAGACTACCAAAGTCCACTAGTGCTTGAATAGAGTTTTTTTTCTTTTTTTTTTTTTTTTTTAATAACCATTTATAACTTATATGGACTCACCCTTCATTTCAGCACCTCCCATATGTGGATGAAAAGGATGAGAGCAATAGCACAGTGAAGAAACAGATAGGACAGATAAATTGTTTCCACCTTCTGCTATTCAGAGGTAGAGACAAGATGGGATGTTCACTCAGCTTCTTTTACTTAGGGGAAAACACAAGGGTGAAACTCAACATTTTAAGTGTTTATTGACCATTTTACAAAATTTCAGTATCCTTTCCTCTTTCTGAATACTGAAGGTACACTGCCATTTGCTCCCCAGTGCTTTCTATTGAGCTATATGGTGTTTTTGAACCTCTCAGACATTGTGTCATTAAAACAAAAGGATATATTTCTCATGTTTCTAGAGGCGCTAATTAGTAAGCCAGAGATCCTAATTAGTTGTAGTGTTCCTTACTTGAGAACATCAGGACCGCACATGTGAGAGGACACTACGCAAATATCCTCTCTATAACTACTATTTTCTACATTTTTTTTTCCTTTTCTTTCTTTTTTTTTCTTTCTTTTTCCTGATGATTTGTACAGTTCTGGTGCTTGGAGATCTTTTGGTTTGCTTCTTCTTATAAAATGTCATCAAATCTCTGGGGAATTACTTTGGGCATATATTTCTCCTTATTTTTTTATGAGATTTGGATATGGGTGAAAGTTATTTATAGAAGGTTCTAACAGCTACAGATGCTTTGAAGAGATCATTTCATGCGGCACATTTCCCTTTTAACTGCACAGAAATCAAAAACTGTAAGAGTGAAAAGTCACTTTTTCCGACTCAGCATCTGATAGTAAGACAGCATCTGCTGCTCATCTGTATTATAATGAAGCCAAGCAATGCCCTTTAAAACTGGCTACACTTTGAATTATGTCATATGGCGAGGTAGATATTGATGCTACACAAGCTGCCCAGTAGTTTGCTTTAACTAGGTGCCATGTGTAAGCACACTAAGGTGCACATTTTAAATACGAAAAGGACCACAAAGTATAACCTAATACAGAATGCTTGTAGCAGATTTTGCTGCCTAGGGAGACATAGGGAGATAGGGACTGAAGGGAGAAACTCCTTCCAGTCAGCCAAGTACTGAGAGATTTTCAATTAAACTCTATTAAAAAAGAAAAACAAACAAACAAACAAAAAATTAAAAAAAAAGAAAAAAAATAAAGTTGGCCACTTTAAAGGCAGTGACTGACTTGACTGCCTGTTTTTAACTATCAGAGAGAATGTGCCAACCATTGTGTATTTTTTGCACTCTCTCTAAGTACGATAGTATAATCAGAACACTTTCAGGGGTGCAGCTGCAAAGCTAAAACTGTCCTGTGGCTGCAGCACAGGATATTTTATGGCAGAGCTAGGACTCTGGCACTGATGAAGCAGTTCACCCTCAGGAGACTTTTAAGACTTAATTATGCCTTGCTCATAAGAGCCAGGAGAGGAAGTGCCTAGCTGTGCTATTCCAGAGCCAGCATGAGGAAGCCAACAAGATCCCACTCCCACTTCTCTTTGGCTGAGGAAGGCAGTAACTTATACTTCTGATTAAGAATTGCTCTTCCAGTATTCTCATCCTGCTGTTGGCTGAGAAGGCAAAGACCTTACCTGTTCCCTATTCCTGGGGGCAGAAGACAGGGATGTTGTTACACTGAGTTTGCTTTCCCTCTCCAATCTTTTCTATCTGCACAAGGAACTCGCCAAGGGCACAGAGAGTCTGGCATCAATCTCTATTTGGAGACATCAGTCTCTATTCCTATTGCAATAGGACACCTTTGTAAATGCAAACACTTGATGCACAAGAAGCCCCTAAACCCATCAAAAATACGCCATAATGGTCCTCATGATTGCTGAAATGTAAAAAATGCAACTGAAACTGAACACTACAGTAGCCAACATTTATAACATACAGAATGAGCACAGACTTCTGAATTCCCTTACATGGGATTATAAAATGAACATTACCACGAAAAAGGAGTTTGTATAACAGCAGTAATAAAGATATGCAAGATACAGAACCAGTATCAAAAACAAACAAACAAACAAAAAATCTTCATAGATTAGGGACAGCGTACTCTAAAAATTTTCCATCTCCTTCCATCCTCCTACTGCACATAATTCCTTAATCTTAATCTCACTACAGATCAGTTTTGCCTAATATTTTAAATAATAACAAAAAGTAATGCTTTTGTAAATCTGAAAAAAAGAGTAGTGCTTTGTGTAAGAGTTGGGAATTTAAAAACAGTATTCTGAGTTGAGAAGGAGCTCAATCTTGTATTTTTTCTATAAGTCTTTATGTTCAAGAAAAAGACCATGCAGAAGCTTGGTGCTAATTTCAAAAAGTCTCTTCAGTCAGAAGGAAGCGTCATTGCTCGCATGGCAACTACTTGTTTCAATGAGATGTCAGATACTGTTTAAAATGAATAGCCTGCCATTATGCCAAGGTGTGATTCAAAGCATTCTTGCTTCTAGGAGATCTGACAAAAGACTTCTTGTATTCCCTTTGCCATATATCACTGAATTAACTACTTTCTGAGAAGAAAGCACATTTCTGTAGTCGACTAGTGTGTAATATATATGGATCAAAGTACGATTTTGCTCAAGCTTTGTTGGTTCTAGGAAGTCGCTCATGAGGCACAACTGAGCGAGTCTGTGATCCGTGCCTATTAGGCTAAAGACAGAGCGACTCTTCCTCGAGACAGCACACCCTTAACTCTGAGTCAGACCCATTCAGCTCCAGTATGCCTCCTGGCTTTCATGATGGTTTACACTCCTGCACCCCTTACCTGGAGAACAGACCTCACTGATGTGAGTGAAGTCAATCTACTCTAAGGAATTATGTAGATATTCAAGACCTCTGACTCTAGGTGATTCAGGTGTGCAGTGGAAATGCAAGGCATTTGAAATACTTGTTGTCAAACATCTTAATTCTATTACCCACTGCACACCTACCCTACTACTCAAGGGTGATAATCTAAAAAAATTCACCAATTCCTTATTTGGTCTCTGTGTTCCCCTGCAACAACACTGATGCTCAGCTGGTAAATTCCTTTCATTTCTTCAGTGCTGACCAACATAATGCGTATCCCAGGTTCTAAATTAAAACTGTAAAAGTCCAGGGAAAGACCAAGAGAGTTCAGTGAAAACCTTTCTGTCCAAATGGCTGCAGCAGTCAAAAATCAAAAACAAAACCAAAAATGAATGAAAGGTTTAAAAACAGTAAGAATAGAAATGTCAGACTGAAAATGAAAATAACAAAACACACTGTCTCCTGGACCAGGGTGCTCATCTTCAATCATCTTACTTAAAAAAACGAGAATAGAGGAAGCTCTTGTATGAGTGATAGGAATGGTTGGATTCAGAAACGACTTTTGCACATGAAGGAAGATTTAAAAGTTTGGGACTGTTTATTTCTGGAAAAATAAAAGCAAACAAACACACAAAACAACAACACCAACAAAAAGCAACAAATGATTGGTGTAGACAAAAGCTTTCAAAATAATGAATGATATCAGGAAAATGCCAAGACTGCTTCTACATAAGTTCCCATAGAACACATAAATAAGAGAATATGTTATTAGGTTTAAGGGCCACAAAATTAAAACAAACAAAAAAACAAAAAAAAACAGAATTATTTTCTAATGAAGCGTGCAGTTACTCAATAACTTGACTAGTGACAGTTATAACAGAAACCATCACAAAAAGCCCAAAAACATTAAACCATTCTACAGCTTAATTCAGACACCAGGACATATGCATGAAGCGGTTGAGAAAGACAGAAATCCCTGTTTCTTTCCAAGTTCAGTCTAACCAGAAAGTTTTAGGAAAGAAGTTTCCAGGTGGGTGCAATAGGTGGGGAAGTCTCCGGGTGGGTTACCAGTGGGGAAAGGAAGGGTTTCTATCCCTGCTTTCCAGGACAACTACAAGTGCTGAAGGATTCGGGACCTTCCTCTGTCTTTTGGCTTGAGCTACGTCAGAGAGTGTAGGAGCATGCCAGTCACTGGGCCTGTCCTCTCATCACCAGTTTATCTTTTAACACATCTCTATCACTGCCCCAGCCAGGTGACTTTAACCCCACTGAACTTAACCCATCTGTGCAGAGCTGGCATGGGAAGAGCAGCTCTGCCAGCCACTACGAACTTTGCAAGGAAGCTCAGGTCTATGCCTCAACCGTGCATCCGCAAAGCAACAACCAGCAGATGTGAACCCTCTCCCAGGAGCCTAAAACAATTTCAGTATAAGGTGGAAGGCAAGACAAACAGCAGAGATCAGCTTATGATCTGACCAGAATTTTGGTCTAATTCAGATCTACGTAGCATTCATAAACTCCCAAATTAATAAAAATATTTGTTTTTCTTTTGCAGAGCTTTTCAGAAACTTAATGTGTTTTACAGTGCTAAAATATGATACTGGAGTTGGTGACGTGTCTGGTTTGATCCTGTAATTTCATTACTTTCAATAGCAGAGGACTTATGTTAAAAAAGTGCTGTTTCTGCTGTTCTTGTACACTCGTGAGGTGTGAGCCAGAGGAATTTTATTCCATATGATATTAAGTACAGTTAAAAGGGTAAGTTCTTTTCCAAAATAGCTTGGAGACAAGTTCATTCTTTAAGTGTTCTTCACACTTTGCTGATGATGCATTTCTTGTTTATGTCTGGGAAACAAATATATCCCCTTTTGTCATCAGTCTTGGATCCCACTGCACTTCTGCTGAGTTCTCCACCCTGGACACCGTTCCAACAGTTAAGCTGTAAATCATTTCTCTGCCTCAGGACCTTATATTTGCAAGGTCAATTGCTACAGAAATGATGATTACTGTAAAGCTGCTATGTATAAAGTGGCTGACAATCACAGTGCCCTTCAGCACTGACTGCATGAGGTGGCTACCATCCGAATTGCTGCACCAGGAAAAAGAAAAAAAAAAAACGTAGTTAACCAGAGTACTGGTTACTCTGCACAGTAACGAAGGGTTAACACTGGAGAACCACAGTCCTATGATTTAATCTCTGGTGTTAATATTAAGCAAAAATGCATCCAGAAAAATCTTTCAGATGAAAACTTCTACAGACGTAATATTGATCCTGGCTCATAAATTTGCTTCTTCTCAGCTATTTTTAGATAAATGTGCCTTTACTGCACATTTTCATATTTACAGCTGGAACCCAAGGCTGCATTCCTTATCTGCTACAGAAGAATGAAATCTAGTTTTTCATTTTTCAGTATACAGTTGCACAAAGTAGAACAATTCAAAATTTCACAAGGTCATTCTCAGCTTTTCTGGACTGACACCTATTTCTGTTCTAGTAATGCCTGTCCCTTCTGCGGGTCAGGAAAGCAGAGGAGTAGAGTGGGTGAGAGCAAAGTTCCTTTTCAGGAACAGATCAGGAGAGAAAGCAATGCAGAGGGGAAGTGATTTGCTGCTGCTCATTGTGGAAGACCAAAGCAGAAAAAAGAGCTTTCATGTCCCAAGCCACCTCTGCTACATTGCATTGCTTATCCCAATAGTAACTGATTTCTGAATATGCTATTGCATACCTGAGATGATCCTTCGAAATGCTGCAAAGTTATGTGGTATGATATGTATGTTTTAGAGTCCATACATTATCCAGTTTCTTGACATTCAGGCTCATAGCCTTCAGTATATGGGTTTGTCTGGTGATTGCTAAACTTACTAACAGTTCTCTCTGTACATGACCTGCAAACTGGCTTGCTGGACAAAGGCCTAAAGCATCACCCTCTGTCATCAGTTCTTGCTGTGGTACTGAAGTTATAAAAAGGGAAGAGGTGAAAGTCAGCATTTGGACCTTTCAGAACCTTCATGTCTGAAGCAGGAATGGCTTGGGGGGTGTTTCAGTTATAATGCTAATAATGGCTGTAGCAAGAGAGGACAAACCCATATGTGCAAACACAGAAAATTATGTTTTATGCATACCAGATACTCAGGAATTCAGATGAATCCTGGCATGGAACTTTATGACAAGAACAAGGATCAGCTGTAGGAAGTAATGTCATTACTGGGCTATGGAAAAGTGGAGGGGGGAAAAAAAGTGTTTGTGCTCTGGCATGAATGAGACATGGTGATCTTCTAAGACTTTACTTGCAAAGGCTTAGCCCTTTGATGACTTCAGAGGCTTTGCAATACCCAGAGAGCAACTTCTACTAGCAGATGTATAAATACAAGATATTCATTTGACACTGCTATCTTTGTTGACAGGACATGAGTTCCTTTTTCGTATCTAAAAAGTCTGAAAATGCAATGGATATTTCAGGCAACAAAGATTAAGCTTCTGTCATCTTCTGCAATTATTAAACCTCAAAAAGATTTACATTATGGTAACATGTAGTTAACTAAAATTCACTCTTAAAAATAAAAAACAACAGTCAGTGACTAAAACAATAAATACTTGAATTATGTTATCAACCATCTTTTCTCACAAAACACTGCACATCTACTATATTTGGCCAAACTGAACATGGATTTTCTTCTACAGCTCCACATTTCATGTTTTTTTTTCTTTCTTTTTTTTGCCTTTTTTTTTCTTCTTTTTTTTTTTTCTAATTAAGCATCAATAAAGTCAAGACTAATTTTTCACCATGAGATTTTTCCAACTGTTTCCTTAATAGTCCACTCAATTCTTAAACAAAGCAGCCAAACCAGATGCCATCTTGCACTGTACGTTGGGTTGGGACCGCCCAGTACAGACCAAGCTTGCTGCAGCCTCCTCACAACTGGTACCAGGAGCACAAGAGGAGCAGGACACAGACACCTCCAGGTTCCAGGCTCCTCAATCACCATATCCCAGATTTCTAACTAAATGGCTTCATTTAATCTCGAATGACTAAAAAGTTTAGGACACTGTATCACACCTGTTTAAAAGGGCCTTGAGACATCATTGAAAAGTTAGTAAGGCCTTTTAATATGTTCCTGATTGGGAACATTTCTAGTTCTGAGTTCCCAACTTTTTGTTTGCATTTTTGTGCTCCTTGGTCCCTCTGCAGTTCTCTGGCACCACTGCTCCACTTCCCTAGCCCTGACCCTCCTTGCATGAACTTCCCAGGACTCGCTTGCTTGGTCCGTCTGATTTCTTTCACATTTTCCCTGCTGCTGTCAAACCTGTCTCCATACCTAAAGGCGGGCAAAGCCAACCAGCCCAACAGAACTTACTGGTTTGGGGTCAGACATGACATTTGCTGCTAGTGCAACTACTGCTCATCAGTCTGGAAGCAGTGGGATTTACCGTGCTTTGACTTCCCGTAGCTTAGGGAAGGAGCTCAGTTACTACTGCTGCTTTGTTTACAGGGTAAACTTTAGATTTTCCTCTCAGAGCCAAATCATCCTGCATGTTCCTTGGGAAAACTAGGGAAATCCTACTTTTCTTAGACCCACATGAGCCTTTTGAGAGAACAGGACATCAATGACAGCAAATAGCACCCGACCTGCTTCTCTTTCTGGGATAATTTCTGAGCAAAAGGATACCGTAATAATGAAAAAAATACTGATAGCCTTTCCTTTGTAATGAATTCAGAGTTTACAGCACTCAGCAGGGACACTAGCATGATGATGTCTTGTTTGTTGAGAAACATGGTCATTACAAAAGTATTAAATTATTTTCCAATAAAATATTTCATACACATAAACACATAAAGCAGCTGGAAAGAAAAATCAAATTCCATTTCTGTCTCAAGCCCAGCAATAAATGGCTTCCTTCAAATTTGAGAAGACAGATAAATCTAAAGAGAGCCTTGCATGCAGTCCTGAGCAGGGCTTAGGGATGCCATATTGAAGATAACATTTTATTTTCAGGAGAAGATGGGATGAGCCTGGGAACTGAGGGTGGCGTGTAGAGACTTTGTAAGTCACTGGTTCAAATAAAGGTGAAATCGTGACTGGTCCCTGCTCCCCTCTGATGGCTGTTGTATATACAGTCTGTGACATGAATTAGTCCTCTCCATCTTCTTTCGGCATGCTTCCAGCTGGCTCAGTTCCACCTGTTTTATCTGCCAAGCACTACCGCAGGGCTACACAAGGCAGTGGCAGGAGGGATGCCAGCGACTTCTTTGTCATTGCTGGATTTTTGGCCTTCTTTCTTCTGATCCAGGTGGAAGTTATATAACTGGCAGCATAGGGAGACTTCACTGCTCATAATGCATTATTCCTATGGAGGACGGGATTTGATTCTGATATTTGCCAGCCCGAGAGCTTTCGGGAAGACTAAAATTTAATCTAAAAATATCTATTTTCTCAACGCATTGTATTTTCACTTATACAGAAAAAAAAAAAAACCCTCCTCTCCATACACAAGCTGGTCTTTCAATCAGTCATTTTCGTGATTTGTGGACTATTTACTGTTGACCAGATGTGGGAGGGAAGTCTGTGATGAAGGGTAAGAAAGCCATTGAATACCTATATTTCATCAAAATTGAATGAAAGTTACTGACAGCAGCTGAACTTTCTCTTGGAGACTGTAAGATGGAGCTGCAATACAATCGGGGGTGGTATTTATACAAGCTCAGTGGGAAGACTGCACAGGAGCAAAAGCACATGTGGCACTTCCAAGTGAGAGAAAAGCTTCCTCCACCAACAGAATCTATTATTGATTTTATAGTAATTCATGCCTCAAATTCTCCAAATGGGGATATTACATTAAAAAGACTTTTCTCAACAGTGCAGCAATCAGACTCAGGAAATCTGAATTCTGTGAATGCTACAGATTTATCTCTTTATGCAACAGAACAGCATCATATTAAAGGCAAGAGAAGCACCGAGTATAGGATTTGTTTTTCATAGAGGGAAAATAAAATGCAGTTTAAGTCTTTGATTGTTTGGTATATCCTTTTAAGGATGCAAAATGAGATTTGATTCTAAAAGAAAAGGCAGAAGGACAGAAAGGAAGACTTGCTTCTTAATCATGCTTTCTGCCTTCACTTCAAGTTGAACTTCCATTCACTACAGTTGCTTCACATAATTATGCACTGAGTGACTGCAGAACATTTAGAATCATAGAATGGTAGAATCATTAAGGTTGGAAGAGACCTCTAGAGATTATCTAGTGCAACCCTCCTGCACACCCAGGGTCACCTAGAACATGTGGCACAGAACTGCATCCAAGCAGGTTTTGAAGATCTCCAGAACAGGAGATTCCACACCTTTCTTGACAAACTATTCCAGTGCCCTGTCATCCTCACTGTTATAAAATTGTTCTTAAGTTCCTGTGGAACTTTTGGTACTTCAGTTTATGGCCATTTCCTTTTGTCCTGTTGCTGGCCACCACTGAAAAGAGGCTGGCTCCATCCTCCTCACTCCCTCCATTAAGGTATTTAGAGACACTGATCAGGGCCACTCTCAGCCTTCTCTTCTTCAGGCTGCAGCTCCCTCAGTCTCTCCTCATAGGGCAGATGTTCCAGGGCCCTGATCATCCTTGTGGCCCTGCGCTGGACTCTCTCCAGCAGCTCCACATCTCTCTTGTACTGGAAAGCCCAGTACTGCACACAATACTCCAGATGTGGCCTCACCAGGGCTGAGTAGAGGAGTAGGACCACCTCCATCAATGGCACTTGATGCACCCCAGGGTCCCATTGGCCTTCTTGTCCACGAGGGCACACTGCTGCCTCATGGTCAACCTGCCGTCCACCATGATGCCATGCTGCAGAGCTGCTCTCCAGCAGGTCGGTCCCCAGCCTGTACTGATGTCTGGGGTTATTTCTCCCCAGGTGCAGGATCTTGCACTTGGCCTTGTTGAATTTCATCAGGTTTCTCTCTGCCCAGTTTTCCAGTCTGTCCAGGTCCCTGTGGACAGCAGCGCAGCCCTCTGGGGTATCCGCTACTCCTCCCAGCTTCGTATCATCAGCAAACTTGCTGAGGGAGCACTCTGTGCCTTCATCCAGGTCATTGATGAATAAATTGAACAGGACTGGACCGAGGACTTACCCCTGGGGGACATCGCTAACTACAGGCCTCCAACTAGACTCCGCACCGCTGATCACAGCCCTCTGAACTCTGCAGTCCAGCCAGTTCTTTGATGTGGGATGTTTTTACTACCTCCTGTATTTTTTGCCTGATACCTACAAGATCACCAAACTAGAGTTCTCTGTGGTTCTGGCATTTTACACAGACGAGCATGAAGTCAAATTCACACTATAATGACTTTATATTTGCAAGGAAGACTGGTTTTCTGCTTCTTTTAGCTTACATCAACATTTCTGTCTGCTTCTGTTTTCCCATCAATAATACCATATCCCCAACCCTCTTTTCCTTTAATGCCCATATCACCCATCCCATCATCAACAACATTAAAATTATAGAGCCAAGTGGAGTTGCCTGAAAGATAACAATAGTATCATTTTCTACATCTCCTACTAGCTACACATATAAAATACCCACTCTGTTGAAATAAAAACAAAGCCTTAATGGATGCATGGATGCTCAGTATCACTCTGGATGAGCTTAATTTGACATATAAATAACACCTGAGAACAGCTGTAACTAATGTCATAAGTATTAGAATAATCAGTTCCAGGAGAAGAACACTATGCTAAATGAAAAATATTTGGAATCTTACTAGATTTGCAGAAAATTACAGGTTATTTTTCAGGAAATATGAATTAAAACTTATTTCTATGGCACTACATTGAGGCTTTGAATGTCTGCTTATTTTAAGATCACTTTAAAAATCTGGAAAAACAACAAGTGTGTTCTAAATTAAGTCTATACTTTTCAAATAAGCAATTTAAACATATTTGCTTTTCAATCAAATATTTTTGATTATGCTTTGTTCTAAATTGAATTAAAAACATAGAGGAGAGCCGAATGTTCACATATACGTGCGTAAGCATATGTATTTAAGTGTTTTCATAAGGAAGCTTCAGATGGCAGCTAATTTTCTGCTGATGAGGTCCCTAGAATACCTTGTGGCTAATCAGCAGCCAAAAGGATCTGGGTCATAAAGCAAAATTCAGATGGGAGAGTCTTGGTGCATTCGGCTGTGGAATAATTAAAGCAAGAAGCAAGACCTCTCTTCAAGGATATTGGATGACTTGGAAATGATGGCTACCTTGGAAAGAGAAGGCCAAGCTTCAGCAAGATTTGATTTTTCTTTCTATGACACAGAGCACAGAGGAATAGCTGAGTATTTTCATTAAAAAAAAAAAAAACAGATCATCTTCATAATGCTTCCCACATATAATCAGTTGCTAATTCAGTTACACATAAATTAATAATAATTATGCAAATTTATAGAAATACTTGAAAAACACCTGAAGGTATTTTAATGTGTTGTGATTAATAAATTATTCTTGATTGTCAACAAACTTTCAGCACAATGACACAATCCAATACATTTAATTGGCATTTAAAAATAAAGCACAAAGCAGCTTTGGAAATTTACCTCAAAGGATTAGCTTCTGTGATTTTTATAACAAAGTCTGTTTGCTTCCCATGAATACCCATTAGAGTAACCTCTTTAAAATCAGATTTTTTATATGATAATAAAAGCTTAATGTGGATGCTCACGCAAACTGGAAGGGTTGCAGCTGATATATTTGATTTCTCACTTCTTACTCGATTTTCAGGCATACAGTCAGAAAGGCAAAACAATGCTGAGCTGGCTTATGTAGCAAAAGAAGTTCAATTAGTTTTTCCCAAGTGAAAAATCACTTCCTATGTTTTCATAAAGGATTCATTAACCGTTATAAGTAGTATACTGATAAAAATGAAAATATATTCATAAACTATTTGTAAGAACAATGATCATATTAAAAGTAGGAATATATTTTGTACTAATCATTATGTATCCAGGCCATCAGTGATAAAGTTAAAAACAGAAAAATTACTCAACAACTTCAAGGGTCCAGTATGAGCTTTTACTTCAACTTTTAGTGTCTTCGTTTACTCTTTGTTTTTGATTTTAGATCTCCCAAGAAGAGCTTTAAGTTAGTTTTGTTAAGGGATATCTGTCATCCTGCTCTACTGTTAAAGTAACTGTTAATACTTATAAATGCTTTTTCTTATGTAGTTTCTCAAAAATGTAATAGATATCAATAAATACCTTTTACCGACACAAACTCTGGAGTAAATTTGCTGTGTAAGTCCAAGAAAAGTTAAATATCAGCAGCACAATCATAGGCTGTGGCTAATATCATTTGTGTATCATGCATGCTAATATTTAGTATGAATCTAAGTTAACACAGAATGTTACTGTATAAATATATGCTTTCCTTCACTGGAATGCTTAAATTTGGTTCTAAGCTCCATGCCACATAGGTATGGGTCAAGGCCAATCTGTGTTCCCATGCTACTACAAGACTGAACCTTTCTATCTCCTGGAATTGTTCCTGATATTTCATCTTGGAAGGAGCTCCCATGGCTAGGACCAATGACTTTTAGATTCAGAATGTCTGGCCTATTTGAATCTCTGCTGCTTGATTTATGCTGCTCAGTATTGTTTTCTTTTTTTAGTGTTGCCCTGTAACGCAGGGAAGAGCTGTTACCATGATGCTTCTCCTTGTTTTCTGTTTGCTTATGTAGCGAGCAGTATGGACACAGAGCAGCATTTTCCAAAGAGGTCCATTATGGCCTGATAAGGACCAGTAACTCCATCCACTGTAAGCAACAGCTGAAAATTTTCCATCATATTTCTACTGCAAAATATGTTTAATTATCTTGATGTATTGATCCATGAATTTCTCTAGGATGTCTTGAACTTTTAAAAGTAAACAAAAAATAATTAATTATTCATTGAATAAATTAATGGAATAAATAACTGAAATACTGAAGTAATTAATTGAATGAATAATGTTGTATTTAATATGTTTACTCAACACTGGGCCCATGGAAGTGTGCCTTAGTGGAAAAAGCTTTAACAGAATTGCATTTTGATAGAAATTAGCATGTCTACTGCTTTTTATTTGTTGGAGGGATTAACAGAACAAAGACTAGTTTTTATGGGAAACAATAAGCCATTTAAAGCTAGAAAATGATGTTAAAATAAAAGACAATTTTGCCCCCTGTAGGAACATATTTAATAAAATTCATTCTACCATTGTCTTTTGTTTTCTTTAGGGTTTTGGTTTTTTTGCAAGAGTGTACCTCAAAACCGTGTAATCATCTTTTTTCACCATTAGGGAAGAGGTAGTAGCATATATTTGAATTCAGAAAGATTCTCTTCCACATTAAAAGAGATTCTCCAAGAATATTTTGTCTTTGGCTTTTTCCTAAAGCCATCAAGATACAGTCAATTTATACCTCCCATGAATTTCTTGGCATTCTTTAGGAATGTCTTAACCATGCTATTTATAAGTTAAATCTGTAAATAAGCATCAGTTGGTCCAACACATTAATTATAAATACCTCTTCTGCCAGATCTAAATATTGGCTGCTTATGGAATTTATTTGTGCATGTAGGGCACAGGCTGGAAAGCACAAAACTAGTTATTAACTTGAATAATATGTGCTTTTCTCATGTATTTCCTAACATTTTTTTCATTTAATTAAACTTCCTTTTTAAGAGTTGAATGATCTCTTGGAAGCTGGCTGCTTCAGTACCCACTTCTCTTCCCTCTCTCCTCAGGGCTTGTATACTACTTCTGCCAATTAAACCCCCTTTTTTGACTTCCCTATATTTATTTGCATATACAAACGCATGCATATAGAAATTCCATCTCATTTAAATGATATAATGGCATGAATGAATGCTGTGACTTGAATATGACGTGATGTCACAACTCAAACGTCCAGCAAAGTACACGGAATGTTTGTGTTTCATAACACAAACATAAACCAAAAATGAGTGATATGAACAATCAGATCGGTTAGATAAAATAAAACCTCCCAGAAAAACTGCTCAGAGGTTAAGCTAAAATTGAACCCCCTGAGGAGCAAAAAGGTATCATTATCTCTACCTCTTTATTTAATGCTTTTATGCTTTCGCTCACCTTCTGATCTCCAGCTAGGATCAAAAATGCCAAAAGATGGTGAAACAAGCTGTCCTGATGCTACAGATGCAGAAACAAGCACTGATCACCCCACAAGCACAGCGATCAGGGAACATGCATCATGCACCCGAGTTCTCAGTTAAGGAACAGTGTGGGTCTGATTAAATCTGGATTCATTAGGCTGGACACTAGGTTAAAAATCATAAACAGAGGTGAGAATTATGTCCAAACATTAGTATTTTTATTTTCATCTTATGTGTCTTCATCTGGGTGGAAGGAGTGCTTTTATAACTCCTCTGAAGCATCTGCCTGTCTAAATGACCTAGCAAGGACAGTGAGACTGCAAAAAAAGAAAAGGAAAGGATAAAGTGGACAGGGTGCTCAGTGAGTTCGAATATTCTTAAGCAGTGAAGGAGCTGGAGATTCAAGTGCAGCAGTGGCCCTCAAGTATATCTTCTACCCAGGGACTGCAGATAGACAACCTGTGTCCAGGACATGGGGCAGAGGAGGTGAACAAAAAAGCTGGCACTGGAATCTGCTTGGATCAAAGGAAAGTTAAACAGTTCCTAAGTGCAATACGATCTGATGCATATGCAGAAATCAGGGGAATGTCCCAGCAGCTGAGCCCCAGTCGAGCTCTGTGGCAAGGGATCAACCAAGCTGGATATTTCTGTGATGTAAAACGTTTCACATGACAGTGTTGTCACTTCTACCACCCTTCCCATCTCCCCCCATGCTCCCCCAAGCCCGTGCTGGTGCGCAGGTGTCAGTTCCATCTTTCAGCGGCTCCCGTACGCAGGTGCAAGGTGCTCTGTGGTTTGCAGCGCTCGAAGTCCTTGACTGACCCCCTACGTTGCATAGGCAGTGATGCGAGGAAGTTCAGGGAGCTGTAGTGTTCCAATACAGGTATGTCCTTGCGAAGCTCTGTTTGAAAGACTACAACTCTCAGAATATTCCACTTTTTCACAAACTGCTGCAGAGACTTTTGTAAGATGACACCTGCTGCAGGGGGAAAAATAAAAAGCCATGGGGAATCAATTGTTAGTGCAGAAAAAGTTATGAGGAAGACGTACTTCTAAACTGATGTTACAGAATCTGTATCACGTTGTTTTTCAGCAGCTTGAGAAACTGGGATACAAAGGACCTCATGCAAAGAAGAATACCATTACAAAAATGCTTAATAGTATCTTACGTAACCTCTTTTTCAAAGTTCCAGTTTATCACTGATCCTCTGGATTCCAAGATCTGAACTCCACAGGAAAACACTGGCAATATCTGGGGCAGACATAACACAATGATGTGAACGGGAGACCTGAACAAACGTATGGGCTTGGGTGCATGCTCCTCTGCCTGGGGTGCACTGGCTGACAAGAGTACATCTCTGTGCCAAAAGGAGATATAAATCTCACCTTCTTTCATTCACATAGATATAACACTCGTTCTTGTGAAATCACAAAAAAAACCCACAATTACTCAGTGCAGTGAGCAGTGCCATTGAAAGAAAACCCAGAACTTTTATAAAGTTCCATTCCACTGTTCTGTAAAACTTCATATTCCAAATATTCCCACAAAACTATTTTTGCAACCGTGAACTTTGTTTTTGTTTTGTTTTGTTTTTAATGCAGAAATCACCTACCAAGGATTAGATGCCAAGATATGCTAAAATTCTCTGTATCTTTCCACTTCTTACATAAAATCAAGCATTCCCAGGCAGCGGCAAAGGTAGAATATTTCCTGATGCAATTGTTTCAGATCACTTCCTGATATAAATATTCTGAAGTTTGATAATAACTCAGACCACAACAGAATGAAATACCTCAGGACTTACATGCTAATGCTTTTTTGATGTGCAATAGCATCCCTGAGAAAACAGAACAGCAAAACAAGGAAGATGTCACACCGTGCATTCTCAGGCTACAAAACATTCAAACTGTGTCTGTCTCTATATCATATTTCATTCAGTATTCATCAAGGACAGAAGTACTTTGTCAGTATTCAGGCCAGGCACCACTTTCTTTACTAGTTTTGTAGTTTCACGTGCTCTCTGGATCCCAGAGCTTCTGCCTGCACCATGGACATTAATACCCTTCTGCAGACCATGTTGTTTTTTTTAAATGTTGTTACAGAGCAAGAGCTTATCCTCTTCAGAACACTGTGATCTGAAAAGCATGCATCAGTGGTATAGGGATAACAAAACTGGTCAACCCATGAATTGCTTGTTGCATGTGACTTCAACTGACCATGAAACTGACCTGGCCAATACACTACGTGGTGTGGATTGTTTCATGTTCAATACTGATGGTAGGGAACGACCCCAGAACAATTAATCATCTGATTTTTTTGCCTGGTTTCTCTCCCCCTGTACAGCAATTGGTGCACTCCATGCTCAAGCCAATGGCCAAAGTCTGATGTATGTCAGAGAGGCTGGTGGGTGCTCAGGACCTTGGACCAAACCAGGAGCAAACCCCTTTTACAATACAAACACACCTAAAATACTGGTATTGTCCCCGCAGTGCCCTAGCAACGGGATGGGGGAGGGCCTAAAATCCCTTCAGATGTCACCTATTGGTGTACTTTTTTTGGTCCTAGAACTCCAAATGGCAGAGGTTTGGTACGTTTAATTTGTTTCCTGCTTCTGTTTTTAATTAGAGGGATACCAGGAAAGACAGAAGGTGCATGTTCTGTGTCACATTTTGTAATGGCTTTTCTATTATCTCTTTGTTCCTGCTGTCCTTATTCCATAGCTATTTATTTTGTTAACAAAGAATCTGTCCACAACTACTTTTTTATTTTTTTTTAATTAGTACTATGTATGATTTTAGTAGAAAAGACAAAGGAGAACAATCTGTGTATAGAATAAAGCCATTCTGTACTCAGCTCTACAGTACATCATTTAATGCTCTACTTCAGTAAGCCTGCTTACAACAACTTGCCTTCATGTGTCACAGCCATGATAGAGGGAGCAGTAACATTATATGATAGCTAGCATGAAATGACATTTGAAATATGGATAGCCTTGCTCCATTTGAGCGACATATCCCTGCATCCACGCATCCATCCATTCATCCATCATCTATGTACTAGAAGCATCTGTTTCAGTATTAAATTATATTTATTTCTTTAAATCAATTCTTTAAACCAATTAGCCTACCTTTTAGTTAGATTTATCTTTAATTCATCTCATTGCTAATTAGTCAAGGCTTGCACAAAATCTAATTTGTTATCATTAAAAGTCCTGTTACAGCGTGCAGAATTGGGATGCTATGCTAGAAGGGCATCAAATACCTTTAGTTCCAGAATGTGAGATTTCCAGTCTGTACAGGAGAAGAAAGAGGAAGAGGAGTTGGAAAAGAAAGAATGTTGGCAGAGGCTCACTATGAAGAAAGACAAACTGATTTTAAGTTAAATTTAAACTATGTACAGTACTATGAAACAATACTTGGTGGAAGGAGATGACTGCTTGACCACCAAGTTGAATATATTTTTTTTTCCTGCTCAATCAAGAATTCAATCCAGCTTTCATTCATACTTCAGATATATCGTATTCAAAGAAGGTAACTGCAGAAAATGCCTGATTAACTTGTCAGGGGTGAATGGTACAGATTCTATAAACCCATATATATCAGACAAGTTTTCATGGTTCATGTTGTTCAGCAGTATCAGGCAGCAGGAGCTTAGAAATGCTAGATATAAAACATGCCAATCTGTGGTACATTTCTGATGAAAATATTTTCTTCACCGGTCATATTTTACTGGAGAATAGTGATGAACTGGCATTTAGTTCAGCCCTTGTTAAACCGAAGAGAATAATTGCTTTTTGATCAGTTTACATATTCGCCCAAATTTAGTAACGAAATAAATTCAGCTTATTATAAGTTTGTGATCAGTCAAAATCCTAAAAGTTGGTATTTCAATATACGAGCTGTCAAAGGAAGATTATAAGTAGTAATTTCCTGCCTGCACTGCATTTCTTGGTGAACAATATCAGGGTTGAAATATTAAGCAAAATGCTTCTAGATCATGTACAATCAAATTTTCGTTCTTTCTTTTCTTTTTTTTTTTTTTAGATAAAAAGATGATGAAAACCTAACACACTTACATAACTTTCTCAGTGAAAATATTCTCAATGAAAAATATGTTAATATACTAAAGATGTTAATGCCAAATTAAGCAACTAAACAAGACAAACTCCAAACTAAACCAAATCCCCAAGACTTATGACTTTGAGTTCTACTTTCTAGAATAAGTTCCAGATTTCATATCTGTATTGGACGCAAATTTTGCGGGTGTAGTTATAGGTCTAAATGTATGTATCCAGCATTAGAGTATCATTTAGTATAGGAAATATTGCTAATACAGAGTGAGTATGAAGACAGTTGTATCATTGTTACAGTGTGTTTCAATAGAAATAGGCTATTCACAGAGTAAAAGAAAACACAAACAAATTAGATGACCAATATTATACACAAAATATACTGTAAGACCTATGACTGTATCTATTTCTTCCTTTTCTGTTTCGTATGTTATTCCATGAAAAATTAAAGCCTCAGATGAGGTGTTCTGTAAACTTTCTTCCTAAATTCAAAACTCTCTCTCGGAATCTTCTGCTTCTCGCGGACCTTCAGTGGATTAGTCCACTCAAAATCTGCCAGTATTTTTCAGTTGTTATCTGCTATCTCTTGATAACCATCCTTTTGGGAACAAGTCACCTGTATTAGTTATTTTAATAATAGATAAAAGTATTAGATCTTTAAGGAAAATGACACCTTTAAGAACAGTCAGATATTTACCAAAATGTTTGTATTTGGAGGGAGAAAGGAAGATCATAGAGTTCAAATGTTGTATGGAAATATTTCACAGCAGTTTGCTGGCAAACCTGCTCCTTCAACTGTACTCTGAAAAGGACATATACGAGTGGAAAGAAAAGCTGGCTTTCATATGGTGGAAGAATTGCTCGAAAAGGGGAAACTTAGAGAAAAACTAGGGCCTAACAGAACTTACGGCATTACAGTAGGTTGCTTGGGATGATACACAGTTCCCACTTCCAGGATGGTTGGTCCACACTGACTCTGCTCCCCTGCTGTTCCCTGGGCAGCACAACCTGCCCTCCCCACAGCTGCAGTGAGGGGCAACGGAGGGTGGAGAGGAGTGAAGACATCGCGGCCAAACTCTGTTGCCCCACTGTGCGGTTCCGCGGATAAGCCGCAGAGTAGCTGTTCAATGGGAAATATATAAGAGGTGCAGTGCTGAGCCAGCAGTGATGGCAAATCACTCCTTTCAGATGAACTTTGCTTAACTTTGCTCATTATAGGCTCATTATAATGCCAACACACATCTCCATCCCAAAAGTTACCTGCCTCTGAGGTAGGACCACTCCTCACTGAGTATGTGCTCTAGATTTTTGATTGACTGTACCTTTAAATGAAAGCCAGAGATTTTTTTCACCGATCAATAACAAAAGTAAGTATGACCATAGTCACTCAAGCTTCACCTAAATGTAAATATATATATATATAAAAGGTGAACTAAGGAGAGAAGAACTTTGAGGGAAGACTCCATTGTAACTTCTGGATCAGTTGATGGGCTGAACCCCTTTCCTTATGTTGGATCGGGACATCACCTGAGGAGACTCCTTGAGGTTAAGAGCCCTCTCCCATCTTCTTGGGTGACATTATTGTGCATTCATACATTAGAGCTAGCTAAGAACCCCATGCTGTAGTAGAGAATTTCCTGTACTGATGTCTGAAACCTATTTTGTAAATGTTGCATTTGAATAAATCATACTATTTGCGAACTCAACTACTTGTTTTAAAGGCGATGATTGCACCTACAGTTGACAGACTGTTTGTAAGTCTGGTTCTGCCAGAATCGGGCCTATAGCTACCACAGTATTTGGTATCTCTATTTAGAGACGAGTTCAGCCACCCTCAGCCCCTCCGGGATTGGCTGGGACACAAAGGGATTCATCTCTTACCAAACCAGCCCCCACTTCAAACTGCAACACCTACGGACTGATCTTCTTCAGGGAAGATGTGAATTCAGAGAATGGAAGCTCAAGCAGCCACTCCAGAGCCTGAGGAGGTTTGGATATGGGTCAGGACAGCGCTTTTAGAAGTAATGCTCTCTGAAGCATCTTGGCTTATTGTGTAACAAGGTCCTAGGTGCCTTGTTCATCAATGAACTATGGGTTTCGGGCTTCTCCTGTATGAAGTACACCATTACTTCTGACAGACTGCACTCTCCTGTGCTAAAAAGCAATGAGCAGACCTTTTCATCAGTATCATTGTGTGATGCTACTGCGTAAAAAGGATCAGAGAAAAAAAAAAAAAAAACCTTTACTCCTTAAAAAGTACTATCCTCCAGAGAATTCAAACTCATTTCCATTGGTTTGGCTGACAAATAAGTTTTTAATAATGTATGCTCCTGACAGCACAGTAATGCCAACACAGAAAGGAAAGACAGAGATGTGTTTTCTACCACGCGCACTCCCAACAGAATAATTTGTTTCTAAATCTATTTCTCAATTACAGTGAAGAAAAGAATTTCTGGAGAACCTTCATTTCTGGAGAGGGTAAGATAGGTAAGATAGAAAGAAATATTTTGGCTCTGATAACAAGATGAATCTTCAGACTTTGATATGTAAAGAAAACATACTTTAATTTCAAAGATAAGGGGACTATTATCATTATAAAACCAATATAAAACCACTGACAGTTTCTTGCACTATTTTTGCCTGGACTTTTCTGAGACAAAAATCCTACTTTAAATATTATATATCGAAGACAGGAGGAACTCTGTACTTTGCCAAGCTAGCAAGCCTGTCAGGGTCTACTCAACACTTTTGCAGGCAGTTATATCTGTACAGTTAATAATACTTTTAACTTGCACTGGGAACAAGAAGACAAGAGTTTTTCTTTAAGCTTTCTACATCTGAGGAGTTATTTCATGCTCCTAACATCTCTTTGACAATAGAGATGTCATTTTTCAATAGACTACTGTGTTGCTTCACATAACGAAATGCATTAATGAAGGGGCACTGCTCGTGAAGAAACCTTACTGTCTTTTATCCTCCTATTAAAAAGACATCAAAACAAGACAAAACAAAACAAAACACAAAAACAATTTCTTGAGAGGGTAGGGCTTTATCTGGTGATGATGCTGGGTTGCAGTCTCAAAGCAAATGTGTATGGTATTTGTTATTTTGTTCATTAGCTATCCCTGTAACTACTTTTCCCCTTTGCTGTATAACTGTATTATACTGAAGGAAAAAAATAAAAACCTTCCATTGAATTTTATATAGATGAACATTCCATATTGTGGCTGAGATTCCTTACCTAAAATATGTTGAATTTTTCCTCAACTCATCTTAACTTCAGTGTGATTCTTGTGTGCTAAGAATAAAGACCATTCCCCATTTTAATTTGTTTAAATATTAATAGAGCAACCTGACTTCAGGCCATACAATGGAGAGAAGAATTCACAACTTCAAAGAAGTTATATGCATGGAGTTACAGAAAAATTAATATTGGAAGTTACTGCTGGAGGTCTTTCAGCTCAAGTTGCCTGTTCAAAGCAGGGTCAGCTTCGAAGTCAGATCAGGGAATGTCTACCTGAGCTTAGAAAATCTCCAGTGGAGATTCCACAGCCTCTCCGGGCACTTGTTTCAGTATTAACTACTCTTTTTTTGTTTGTTTGTTTAGTTTTTTTTGTAGTTTTTTTTGTAGATTTTTTTTTTCCTTATGCCTAGCCAGAATTTCCTTTGCTGCAACTTATAACTGTTAGCTTTTGTCCTTTTGCTGTGTTTCTGAGCAGATTTTTGCTCCAGCAAATAGACCACCCTTAGCTTTCTCTTTTCCAGACTGAACAAATGCATCTTCCACAGCTTCTCCTATGACTAAATGTCTAATGTACTCTGCCCCCAACATCTTAGTGGCTCTTGGATAGACTCTGTCTGGTTTATTGTCATCTATCTTGATAGTGAGGTGCCCACAACTGGACCCAGTAGCCCAAACTGCAAGCAAGTCCTATAAGAAAATCTTAGTCCTGAAGCCCTTGGATTCAGGGACAACCAAGACTATGAGAATGAGAATACAGATTAAACATCAGGATTTTGAGGGAAGTTCCTAAAGTCTTCTCGTCAGCAGTAGTTCTTTTGATGCTTTATAATTCAAATCTCTGAAGATACTCAGGGATATCCACTGGAGGTATGGTGAGGGGGCTGAAGACATTTCTTCCCCCACCTGCCTCTTTCTCTCCTGAATATGCACCTGAAACAGGGAAGATGAAGAAAGTTGTATTTGTCAGCTTAGCTTCAACATGTAACATATTATCTTAAACTCTTAATAGAGGGGCAGCCATTGATATAAAAACATCCTCAGTGATATTCACAAGAAGATATTTGCCTGAGTTCTTGTAATTTTGGGCTTTCTGAATCCGAGTTCCTTAAACAGTTAGTTGCTTGTACTGTCTTAACTTTGCCTTACCTTTGTGTCAGGAAGAACAAGAATTATGTTGCTGTTTACATCATGACTCATTTTCCTCT
Source organism: Crypturellus undulatus (assembly GCA_013389825.1). Lineage (NCBI taxonomy): Eukaryota > Metazoa > Chordata > Aves > Tinamiformes > Tinamidae > Crypturellus > Crypturellus undulatus. The sequence goes on along the minus strand of VWPW01003264.1, from coordinate 1,364,400 downwards.
AAGTTGTAGGCAAAACCTTCTTTGTATATAGGCTGACAAAATGAACATGCCCTTTCTCAACAGCATCTTCAAGCATTCAACTGTCAGTGAGATTCAGCAGGGTTTTATAGCATTTTTCTACGAACAGCTGGAGTGACTGTTTCCTGATTATCTGAATACCATCCCACAGACCGATCTTAAATATAGGAGGGATTTAAATGAAACTAGCAGGTGACAGTTCCAAAACAAACAATAGCTGACATTTCTTCCCGAAACATTGAGAAGCTAGAGAATTCACTGCCACTGTATGCTGTAGACTTTAAAAGACTAGGTAAATTTTGAAAAGCAACATGAAAAAATTATGGAAAAAAATACATCAAACCTATTGAACACAAAGCCATCATCTATAGCTCAATATGTCCATGGGCTGAAGATATATAAAAAACAGTAGGGTACACAGAAGAGGAAATATTATCAAGTTTCCTGTCTTTATACTCTTCTCCAAGCATCTGCTCTTGGCTATTGTTAGAAACAGGATACAGAGCTAGAGCACTGGACTGACCTCATATGGTCTCTCTTATGTTCTCATGTGACTTGTTAAGCATGGTATGGCACTGAAAATGATGACAAAAATCTTGTATTTCTAAAGATGAGACTATTCTGAAGATTTTTCAAATCCTGTGCACATCATAATGGACAATTCTATACATGTCATCTATATGTCATACAGCAAATATGTGAAATTTAAGATTCTGTATAGACTGTTCTGAAACTTTTCTCACCTTTAAGGAATCCCTTGCTTACATCAAAGAGCCTTTTATTTTTTTGGGCAATACACATACTGAAAGACTACCTTTGTATTAACATCCACCTTTGAATATGCTATGTTAGGTTTTATGTCAGCAATCACCATGTGCTTATTTGAGTATAAACTTAATTCAGTCATGAAGCTCTACTAAAAAAAGAATCTTAAAGAATTATTTTTATAAAAAAGAAAAGAAAAAAAAAGGAAAAAAAGAAAAAAATAGCATTCACTATCACAAATTATAAAACAAACCCATACTCAGATGAGACAAAGATACTGATTTCTTTGGTTATGGCAAGTGAGACCTGGAAATAGCAAAGCTTTCCTGAAAAACTTTAAATTTTATTCTTGCAAAGATGCTTTAAGATTTATGCGTGCAAGTATGTATCACTTGACATGGCAATCCTTTCTAGCATTACATGTGTATTTATTAACGAAGCACATATGGTTAACCTTTCACTTCAAATCAAACTTATTTTACAAGCCTAACATACTTTCTGTTATGTCTCAACAGATAAGCCTTGTGATTATATTTTCGAAATCTATACAGGTAACTTCCTTTCAGGTCGATTTTATTTTACCTTTTCCTCTATTTCTTTCAAAACTTTCCTTTTAAAAACCTCCCTCAGGTTTTAGAAATCTCTAACTTAACTTAAATCTCTCTGTTTAACTTAACATAACTTCTGACAGACTAACCACTATTGCATTATTTATTACATAAATCCTTATCACATGCAAGCCTCAATTTCCCATCTTTGTGAGTGAGTATAAGCACTTTATGAACAATTGGCTTTTCTTTGGTAGCTTTGTATTTTGTAAAAAAATAAAAGTCTACTTGCTAAAAAGCAAAATCCATAATTCAGTGATATGAGTGCCCAAATTATGCAGGATCAAAAATCTCAACACGGTGGATTCAACAGTAGCAGCCTGCCAAAGTACTTTTGAGCTCCTCACTCACCCTGCAATTCAGCTGCTCTTCACTTCTATTCTGTGACAGGAGGATGACTTGACTAAATGCAATTTAGAGATTTCTTGTATAAGCTGATCCTTCTTACGACACACAATACATAAAAAAGGAGATTTTTCATAACCTAATGAGCTACTCCTTTTTTTTTTTTTTTTTTTTTTTCCCCTGTACCAGACAAATCGTATGTGCTCTGATGATGCAGTCTGCTTGAAGGAAAAACTCCCATAAAACAGTCCTGGTTGCATAAAGCCTTGAAATACAATAGAGCTTCCCTTCTTCCTCACCAGAGAAACAAGTCTAAGAGCTATAGCAGTGCTGAGGATTGCAGAAAACAACTCTTGGTGAAGGCAGCTTTGTGTGAAGGCTTGTCCCTAGAAAGAGTCTGTGGACGTACAAACTTGATGGTTTATTTATGATGGAAGCACAATAGATTTTGCTGCACAATACAAGGTAATTTCATTAATTTCTTCTTTCCTAAAGAAGTCTTCTGTGACTAAAATACTCAACCGCCATTTGCAATCACTGGAGCTTAACATTATATATCCATTGCCCAAAATAAAAAGGGTGATATGGAAATTTCAAGTTTTACAACCCTTTCTGATCCATTTCTCCTTGAGGTCATTTACTGATTAGGTTCGGGACATGGTTGTTGCAAATTCTCAGGTTCCTTTTTGCTTTAACACTTGCCTGCAGATAAAGAAATCTCTTAAGGGAGGCTGAGAAGCATTATGCGATTCTGGGTCCTTCTGCTCTTACAACGGGTTGACCAGGCAGAAGAAGAGTCTTAAAGATACCTCGGTATTAGTATATTGTGCAGACCAAGAGGAGGAGATCTCCAGCTCCAAGTAGGTGCTGCCGAGGAGTAAACATTTCCAGGCTTCTGTTGTTCTAGACTAACTTTAGTCTGGTCCCATAGACTTGATGCCCATTTGTAGTTGGAGAGTCCCAGGTGCACTTCTGAAGTACAGCTTCCAGTTCATCTTCAGGTAAAAGGAATCTGGTCCATGAGATATGAGACCACTCCACAGTGCAGCTGGAGCACAGTAAGGGGGAACAGTTGCGACATTTCCTTCCAAATAGAAAGTTCAACTGATCTGAACCAAAACACTAGCACAAATGCTACCATGAATGTCTTAGTGTAGTGCAGGACCTGAGCAGGGAAATAGGTCATGTTGTCTTAAGCATGTTGCTTTGCTCAGCTCTCAGCTCGTAAACCCGAGCTGGCCACCTCGGAAACGTGGGCAGGGGAGTTAGCTCTGTTCCTGCTACATATAAGTGCTCTGTGTGCAGCAATATAGCATTTGTTCTGGGAACCCAGTCCGAATGCTTTTTTAATGGAAATTTCAAAGAACAAGATCGTATATACTTGGGATCTTGAAATGTCCTAGTTTACCCTAGACTTCTGCTGAGCCAGCTGCAATTTGTTGCCAAAAAAAAAGGACTGTACTGCATTTCTGTGGTCATCACTGGGAGAAATCTCAAACCGAATCTCGTGCAACTGCTTTCTGGATCTGGTTCCAATTAATATTTTCAATAATAGCTTGAATAATGGAATAGAAACATAGGCTCAAATTCTGTAAATGCCATCATCCTGCAAGGGGCTCCCAGCACTTTGGAGGATAGGATCAGAGTTCAAATAATCTGGAAAAACTGGAGGTAGGATCTCAGATCAACAAGACAGAACATTAGTTCTGCAGTTATGCAGTAGTTATGCAGTGATTGTTCAAGAGCTTTGCAGAAACCACCAAAAATCTCTCTCAAGGCTATGTCTAGCTATATGGTGTCTAGCTAGGGACATCACGCTTTAAGAAAAATGTCTAAAAGCTAAAGAGAATTCTTAAGTATATTAAAAAAAAACAGATATAGGAAGCATGACCAAAGGATGGGGGACAGAGCACTGGAACAGGCTGCCCAGAGAGGTTGTGGAGTCTCCTTCTCTGGAGATCTTCAAGACCCGCTTGGATGCCACCCTGTGCCACGTGCTCTAGGTGGCCCTGCGTGTGCAGGGGGGTTGGACTAGATGACCTCTAGAGGTCCCTTCCAACCTTAGGCATTCTGTGATTCTATGATTCTATGAATACAATTTGCTAGTTCTGGGAAAAAAAAAAAAAAAAAAGTAAAACCAACACCCTAAAGATCTAGTAAAGGTAGTAAAGATCATTTGCATTGCAGAACTCTAGAGGTTTCTTAACAATGGATCAAATGAAATTCTGTTAATCCTGATATAGGCATCCTTGACCCTTTTTTCAATGAAAAAATTACTGGATGACCCATCAAAGTTTTTTCTAGTTTTACCCTCCTATGCTTCAGCGATGTGAAGCACTGCTACCTTTAAAAGAGAAGGTACTCCAAAGGTCTCTAAGTCATGAGAAGCACTTCTATCCAGCTATGAAAACGTGGCATAGCTGAGACAGACTTTCTGGTTTCTACTTCCCCACAGCAGTAGCCACTAATAAGTACGATTTTTTTTGCTCAACCTTTAGAGTAAGCCCACTCATAGCAAAGGTGGGGGGATAATGTTCATTTATGAATGTCCATTTGAGTATACTCAAGCTAATACTGTTTTTTTTTCCAAGGGAGAACAAAGAAGTTCCTTGATATCCACAGTATGCATAAGAGACCTTGACAGAGGAGAGTGCTTGTCTGGACTGTCAGGGCTCTGCTGCGAGTAGACCTCGTGCATTCAAACCTGCTTTGTAGAAGTTACAGGTCAATAATTATCTCTTTCACAAGCAGACAGACCATTGCTAATTTTGTTTTAAAAATACCTTTTTTTATTCTTATCCAGGCATTCATTGTTCAAATATTAAACCAGCAAGAATTGACTATGGAAAAAAATCTCAGGAAAGTTACAACTTTGATTTTAAAAGTATTTTTCACCCTATTTCTGCAGTGCAACCTTTCTTTCATGAACAAAACCTCTTAGGCATAATTCCAGTTTCTTAAAGCTTGTGCTACAATTGTAGGCAAGGCAAGAATGACTGTTTTGTGCCACTCCGGCTTCTGATCCCTGCAGCGATATTCAGGCTGTGCTATTCAACGCGGTGCCCCGTGCGCCAGCCTTACGTGTTTGCCTGAGCAGCAATGTCCTACCCTGCTCGCACAGTTGGGCAGTGTTGCCGTGGCAACTGGAAAATACGGTGGCAAGACATAAGCTACATAAATAAAAGCTATAATCACAATTAGGGAACTAGTTACCTTTTTATCTTTGGCATCCAGTGGTACCGTGGGCTCACTTGTTAAGCATTTCATATCTCATAAACATGTTGATATTGTTCAGTCTGAAAGGTCTCTCGCTGAGTTACAGTGTCACTGCTAAGCAAATTCAGCTGGTTCACTTAAAAGAAAAATATGTATCAGTACAGAAATTTAATTCTGGAAATTTGTTTGGAGTCCCATTCATTAGTTCTTTGATTTTTAAGCCACTTTACTGCTGCTCATTTTAATTACCTTACACTGGCATAAAACTAGAATAGTAAGAGTAGACAGGTTTAGAGTAGACAGGCAAGTTAGACATGATCACTGCAGGGTTTTACTGGTTCCTGCAAACACATTAATTGTCAATTAATCTTTACAGATCAGTAGTAGAAAGGGTGTGATGCACCTTTGGGATTTTGTTTGTTTGCTTTTTTTATTAACTACAAGACAAATTTGTGATCTCTGGCGTTTGAATTTGTGGGACAAATTTATTTCAAACGTCTAGTACCTAATATGCGGGAAAGAAGGGGTATGAACCCACTGGAACTGCTCATACACTTGAAGAGAAACTTTAAATTGTGTGAAGTATTTCTTCTAAAAGTTGAGAAGTTTTTGCCTTTCCTAAGAAAGCAGCTAAGTGCAAGTCTACTGAAGACCACTGTAATCAGCTAACAACATCAGCCTCCTATGAACACAGCTACTTGACATGATTACTCTAAATATTCCCTTTGAAAATTCTATACATACTGCACATTTTGGTTTTATCTCCAACAGCTTCGTAACCCTTTATTAAAAACAGACCTCAGAGAGGCTCTTTAAAGAAGAAGGGAATATTACCTCAGTAAATCAGGTCTGAAACCGTTTTGCAAAGCACTTAGGCATTAATGAAATTGTTCCAAAGGTCACTAGGTTTACTTCAATTTCCCATTAAGTAGAGATGAGAGCTTAGTGAATAATTAATGGCAAATGACTGAATAAATTCCACCTTCCCCTTGTAGTCACAACTTTTTTCAGCAAGTCACCATAAAATCAGGTATTTTCTGAAATTATTCTCTTGATTCCTTCTTACTCCTGGTCCTTTCTATTCCATTTCATCATTTTTCAAAGTTGAAAATAGATCAAATACTAGAAGTGCAAGACAGCAGTGGTACATATATGTTTACAGTTGTGTAATTGATATCGCAGTTGATAAAATGTATTCAAAGGATGAGAATTAACCTTAAAAAAGTAAGAATCCTAAGGGAGCACTTGGCAGTTTTTCCTGTCAGGACCCACATTAAGTGCAGAGAGGCCCTGGATGTCATATATTCATTGCATGTTTTCACAGGGAGAGGTTAACAGAAAAAAAAAAAAAAAAAAAGGATGTTTAAGGGTGAGTTGTCTCTGTACCTTTAAAGACTGAAAAAAAAGAATTCTGTCACTGTACACCCAGGAATAATTTTTTTTTTAAGAGAGCAATTCAGCTGATGAAACTGCTTACTAGAGTGATTAAACATAGAGCATGCAGCGTGCTCTCAAGAGCAGCAGCCCGTTAGACTCCAACTTGAGGCTACAGTGGAGGTTACAAAAGTTATATGATAGCACTAGATAATCACATAGGCAATGAAAAGCTTCTTGAGAAGGAAATGATGATCAGGTACCTTAGCCACCTGCAAGAGATCAACAGGTACTTCTAACACCGTGATCCTAAGTGATGTCATTGCAGTGCAAAGGAACTGCAGGTCTTTCCTCATTACATAGTTCATTTAAAATTCAAACTTAGTACTATTTAATTGGATTTCTTCCTGTAACGCCAAACTCCAAACATTGATTTTAGTGTTCCATGGCACTGATTTATTTTTATTTATCCTAAACTTACAGACCATGTGCTTAACATCAGCAAACACTGTTTGGAATGCCAGCTCTTAAGTAGTTCTTCTCATCAGCAGAACTCAGATCACTTTTGAAAGAAAGCCTGTATCACGTGTCCTTTTCTGTCAGCATATATACTTATATACAAAGGAGTGTTATGTTTTTCAATACCTATCTATAGAACTCTGTGTAATTCCTGTACAGACTTTTCATATTTTTTTCCAAACTTTAATCAAAACCATGGGTGTTCTGTGTCTGTCCAGACTGTACACCATTGTTGTAAAAGAAGTGAAGAACACTTCTTTTACTATATGTTACCTTCTTCATCGCTTACCAGAAATGAGAATATTTCTGATAAGTTTCCATGTTACAATGACAAACCTACTCTTATTATCTTCCCTGTTATATAAAAATACATTTGCCTTTTTATTAGGCGCTCCATGTTCATCTCTCTCCTTGCGTTCTCAAACTTTGGAAATGCTTTGTTTCTCCACTGAATGCTAATCAGCCTCTTGATCCATACTCATATCTAAACCTCCCTATTTCAGCCAAGGTAAGTCTACAGGAACCTCTCTTGTTTTATTCTTTTGTTTCTTACACTTTTCTTTTGAGTATGTAATAATAAATACACTACAACATTTCTGCTATACATGAGTGATGTGATCTATAATTTAATCTTTCTGACATTTACTGCAGATATCATTTCTATGACCTCACATATACATTAATATGGGAGAATCTAAAATAAAAATCTAATGAGCTCCTTTGGTTTTGTAACAATTGTTTGTCTTGGTTCTCTAACAACTACACTTTGCTTTGGCTGATCCAGAACTGTATAATGTATATGAGAAGACAGTTAACCAAAAATTTGTTCTCTGAAGCACTGAGTCTCCCAACAGACTTTTTCCCCCAGGAATCTAAGCTCAGCAATCTTTATTTTCAAAAGCACCTGTTAACCAATTAATATGTGACAACCTGCAAGGATGTGGGAAATGTGGGTCCATTTGCTTCTCTGAATAGATCCATGTTAACATCTTCCAGTGGAAGGCTGACAAAGTTATTCTCTGCTGTTTAGACCAAAGCAACATTCACTGAGTAACAAAACATGGAACACTACAAGGCTGTACATTACTCTCTGTCTTTCCTAATGCAACATGAATTTTACATGTACTATATTATGTTTCCCTTTTCCACCCACAACAAATGATGCAGTAATAAGGCAGAAGTGGAAGAGCAGATGTGCTGAAAGGCCCCAGAGTAGTATATTCAACTCTCACTAGGAGGGTAGGGTCTAGGGAAGTTCCCCTAGGGATTAATTTCAAGGCTATCATACTATCTAGGTCACTTTCTGACAAGTGAGGTAGTGACTAGGGAGCCTGTGTCTTGCTAGCTTAATCTTATGCATGATCTGAAGGACCAGGCACAGAACCAGGCACTGTTATGAGACTTAACACACTCAGCCTGAAAAGAGCTCAGAGCATCCTGCAGTGCTCAAGAAACATGTAGATGAGGCACTTACTTAGGAACATAGTTTAGCAGGCATGGTGTTGTAGGGTTTATGGCTGAACCTCATGATCTTGAAGATCTTTTCCAACCATAACGATTCTATGATTCTAAAGACCTAGGAGAAGCCTACCCCAGATACGTGATAAAGGAATATCAAATCTGTGTTCTCTAATAAGTGCCAGAAGTGATAAGGGGTTAGACTAGATCACCTCAGACTAGGATGCTACTTGATCTGAGGGTCAGTTTCTAACAGAATTTGGAGAAGCAAATTTACCTGTAAGCAAGGAAGTTTCTCTAGGCTTATAAAGTCTAAGATAGTTGCTTTTTTTCTAAATCTATCTGCTACAATATTTAACAGAGGGGAAAAAAAAGTATTTCCATTTTACTTAGAAAGATGGGCATAAAACACAGCTGAAGGACACTCATCCAGCATATTTATGTTTGGTAAGTTGATATGAATGCTGTCTGGAACATGCTTGCTTTGCAGACATTTGCTTTACAGATAATGATTTCATGCTTGCTGGATCCTCTAACATGAAGTATCTTCAGCTGGAAAATTTATCAAAAAAATTTTAGTGCTTTGCAGATTAAAATAAATAAATAAAAAGAAAAGCTTCTTACTCTTGTAACATAGAGTTTAAATTGCATAAGATACAAAGGAAAGTAAATCTTTCTGTTTATTGAAAACTTGTTCCTCAATCACTTCTTTTGATTCTTCCTAACTCTCACATTAGAAGAAACATAGAACAATCATCCCTTTTCTTGTTCTCTGGCTTACTGATAATTTAATATCCTCTACATTATCCATTCAAAACTCTCATGACATCTTTCCAAAACCCTTTGCAATCAGCTTTTTTATAAGACTGAATAATTTGGTATCATCCACAAATTCCTCCACCTTATTTATTATTCATCTTCTTTTCCAGGTTGCTTTGAATAGGTTATAGAGTGCTTAGACTCCATTGATAACCCGACCTGTTGAGGGCACTTAGAATATATTTTTCTTTTGTTTTCTATTTCTGAGCCTCAAACAATGGCTGTATGTATGACTACACCTGGCTTCCCATCCACACTTCAGTTCAGGCCCAGAATGATTTCAGAAAACTTCTAGAATCCTTTACTTAAAAATGTCCACAGTTATTGATACTGATATGCCTGGAAATTATGGCTGGAAATGGAACAGTATTTTATGTTTCTTTTCTTTAAGTGTCCTTCTTCTAACTACAGCTACATAAAGGTGCTGTGCTGAAAAAGTCCTGCAAACAAATAAGGATTAAAGGAATGAGTCCAGCCTATGTTAGTTAGTTACCTAGCTAACAGGGCAAGGACTGAGTGATATTGAGGCAAATAATAGTAGAAACAGCTCTGTTTAAGAAGTATGCCTTTGAAAGCATGGAGCTAGTTTGCTTTCAGGTATTTTAGTGCCTTTGTTTGCATTCAGAGTGTATTAAAAGACATGAGAGCAACAGCTGGGAGCTGGATGATTGATCATGAAGAGAACTAAACGTATTTCCCTCGAAGGACCAGCTTTCCCTAAACAGACAGCTTTGTTCATGCGCTGTGAACCATCCCTTCAAGATTAATTTTGCTTTTAGTTTCTAAACTGCGGACAGTGAGTTTTGCAAGGCATTTTGATAAAAAGCAATGGGATTATATGGTTAGCAGTGAGAGTAGTATCTATTCCAGACTATGGATGGCAAGTGTCTGTTGCAAACAGAGTATAAAACTCACTCCCAGTTTTGAGTCATTCTGATGTTCCTATTGCTTTTTCTATTCCTGATTTTGATTCATTCATGCGCTTGGATGAAAACTTCTTTGGTACAGGAATGGATCAGAATGCCTTAACCCAGGGCATCAGAAAAGCAGGAAGGTTGATGAGGACTCTAGCAGATTCAGACATCTGATTTTAACTCACCACCACATATTTGCCAAAGCCCTTAGAGCCTATTGGGGCTCAACTAATAAGCTGACAAGCAGCAGATGATTATTCACAATCACTGCTGAACTCCTCTTTGGGGACACTTTTTTTTTTCTCACTTAGTTTTTTTTCTTCCTATTTCTATGCTTATCACTTTGGGAAAACACCAGATCTTTATTCAAAAATTCAGAAACTTCCTCATCAAAGTCCTTAAGTATGTGCAGCTGGAGCCAGCAGGGCTATTAAGACAGATGCTTAACACAAGCACAAACTTAAGCACCTTGATGAAGATGTCTCTAAATTTGTGGGTAAACAATCTATATACACTCAGCTCCCTTATTAAACTGTAACAAGAATAGAAGAATGGGGTTGATGTTAGCATCGTAATGGCATAAAATGTGACAGAAAACACTCTTCTAAAACTCAAGCAATCTATTAAAATTATGGATAACGAATATGGCATTGCTAAGGTGTGAGATATGTGAGATCTTTACAGGGATAATTTAGTCTGATTTCCAAGAAAATCAAGCTTAAGCCAGCCACTCTTTTGTCTGATTGCGTGTCATCTCCTCCTTCTCTATTTTATAATGCCCTATAGGTAAGTTCCAATCAAAAGTGAAAAATAAGGAGCAAAAGTCAAAAAGACATGATATTTTTACAGGTTTCACAGGGTGGTGGAGACCAAAGCTCCGGGTCTGGCTGAGGCCTGTGCACACGGACTGCGTCCCTCATAGGTTTGTGAGTGTGCCCCAGGATTTGGGGAATGATCTGAAGTAATTGTAGGAGTTGGGGACAAAGAATAAAGTGTGTTGGAAATAGGGTTTTATTAGCTCCATGTTTCATTGGAACAACTTGTTATACGAGCTGTCAGAACAGTCTGCACTTAAACAGCACGGGCAATTGCTAAAAGATAACTAGCACTCCAAGTACTGTACATTTGTTACAGGGAGTGATAAACTGCTCTTTAAAAAGAGTTGCTTCTGGGGGATTTTGTTTTACTTTCATTTCATCATGAAACTTCTGCGACAATAATAACATTTCTCTAAAAGCAGAAGCTGCTTTAGGATTTTAGATACATATCTTCTACGTCTGCTGAAAGAAACTCATCATAAAATTGGCACCCAGTCAGCCTTGGCAGTGAGGTGCTCACGCTGGAAGGATGACTTAGAGAAGACATGGTCATTCCAAGTTGTAAGATCCTGCAACTCTCTTGGTTGCCTGTGATTCTTTCTGGAAGAAGATTAAACAGTCCCATTATATGGTACAAACTATGCTAATAACGAATCAGTGTTTTTTAATACTTTATCCATTCCAGTAGTAAGTGTTTTCTGCATCCTTCTGCAACTATGCTGGATCACAAGGGCACATATTAATAGTCAATCTCCTTGCAAACACCTGCAAAACTGGATAGCAACTAGATAACAAGTTCTAACTGCACAGAAACAAAACAAAACAAGTTTAATGTAGCTATTTATTGAATTTTACCATTCTGGCTACTTTGGTTGCTCAGCAAGAATTTCTTGCTTGAGGACCAGCTCTTGCTGTATTACCTGTGGAACACTAATACTAGACATTAAAAAATATTTGCTCATTATCGGTCTGCAGATTAACATCCTCTAGGGATTCCATAGAGAGAAACAGCAATCAAGCAATTGTCTTTCATTAAATCATTTCTAAAAGGTTCATGCATTATGAAGGAGACAGAAACTACACACATTTACTAACTTCGGAATCAGGCAGAAGATGCTTGTTGAGATGCGGTATGTGATTAATGATAAACATTAGTTTAATTCTAATAAAGATTATCTTATTTTATTTTCCAAAATGCCAACACATATATGCCATAGGTAGAGGGTACCACAAAACTAGACGTATGCTATTCTACTTTATTTTTTTAATATTAAAAATCACTTTTCACTCTAATGTAGTCCATTCTATGCCTGCATGGTTATTATTTGAGGGAGCACAGCACCAGAGGTTGGAGAAAATGTGGAATTCCTTTGTCAGTTCATTTACAGCAGTCAATATCTGTTAGGCAGCTCCTCTTGTGACTTTGGATTCTAGACCAGTCAAACTATCAGGGCTAGGCAGACATTGACATAAAGACTGAGAGCAAAAAGAACAGAATAAGGGACTCCATGAAGCTAAGTCAATATGTCTACATCAGAATTATTCACATATAATTACATAAAGTTATTAGAAGCATGGAGAAGAATCATTTAAAAATGTAAGAACAAAAGTGATAGTTCAAAGCCTTTTTGATAGTTTTTTTTTTTAATAACACATACACACTTTCACACACACGCTGGTAAATATGAAAAATGAAACAGGAGGGGACTGAGCAAAAAAGTAAGGATCTCTTACTGTGCTGTAGCTCTCTTACTGTGAAGCATAGCTTGCTTTAAAGCTTTCAGCTGAAATGGCATTCAAGAACAATACAAATAGTGCTGCGAAAAAATGAGAGGATATCCCAGAGCACCACTCCTGGATGCAGTAGTTAGCTGTAAATACTACTTTTCTGCAATTATAATGTACTTGAAGTCTATAAAATATCTTTTTTTTTTTGTAAATTTGCTAAAATCATGGGAAAGATCTCAGTTTATTCTTGGCCTAAAGTGCTTCAGTTACCCGTATGCATTCTTTAAAACATTACAAATTAACAAGCATATAGTTACCAGGCCTAACTCAACTTTATTTGCAATTAAATACTCACAATAGAATACAATTAAATAATTTATTTCCCCTTAAATAAATAACAATTAAATAATTGTTAGACTGCTATTAAAAATATGAGCAGTATCTCCAATAATGAAATGAGGCAGCCAAAAAGTCAATTAGATCTATTCAGATAACATTCTTCACATATGTGAATGAAGACAGGTATTAATGTGTTCATTTTTAGAGTAATTACAGGAATCACAATGCAGAGCTATTTTCTACTCTAACTTTCTGTAAGAGATGTTGCTTTCAATTTCAGAAGGAAACAAATGATTCAGTTTTGATCCATGATAAAATGTGAAGAAGAAAAAGAAAGCCTCTTCCTTATTTCTATTAAAAACAACTTGAAATCCTTAATATACCAGGAAGGCTAGTATATTTGTTTTCCCTGACAGTCTCTCCACCAAGTCAGCAAGAAGCATCATCAGCTAACAAATGATCCAAAGAGGGTAGCAGTAACCTCCAGCTGAAAAATAAATGCCCAGATACAACAATCCTTTGGGAAGCAGCTGAAAATAATTGAAAACAGAACATCTCTACTTAAAATAAATTAAACTATAATTCTTAGCTGAGTCCAGTGAGCCGGGTCTGGGGAAGGGTGAGAAAACCAAACAAAAGACTGTCAGTCTTCCTCAGTAACAGCATATAAGAGAAAGTATAACTGCGTTCATATTTTGTGGCTTTTTTTTTTTCAAATAAAATACAAAGTTATTCATGTATGACACAGATCACAGGGAGATACTGTAATTGGTAATTGGCGGGTTTCTTCACCTGGACTGGGCATGAATTCCAGCAGTCCCTGCATACCTATAAGGAGCTGGAAGGCAGCCACACACAACTGCATGGAGCAGGTGATGCTGAGGTGGCCTGTGCAAGGACGATGGTTCTGCCACAAAATCCTGGGGAGAAGGAAGGGATTAAACCTCTATGACTGGGAGGCTTTGTGGTGCACAGACTGTGAGCAGCTCCACAGGCCAACAGTGAGTTCAGTATCTCGCTCCTACGCAATTATGTGTGTACTTGAGATTCTATTAGGTTCCCAGGGCGGCATTTGTGCTCTCCCTGTGTGACAATATTAGGCCAAGATCTGGGCACTCACCGGCCCCACTTGCAGACAAGTTTTTATGAGAGAGCTCAGAAAGTCTGTGTGCGACTCTCCTGTCTAGATGGTGCTGCAATCAAAATCCTGGGGGCACCTACAACTTTCCCCAGGAAGGCAGTCTCACTACAGCAGCCTAAGGGCAAGGGAATGTAAATCAGGTACAAGGAATTTTTCAAGGCATACAAACTTTCTGCATCGACAGAATTTCCGCCTCGCCTCCTGAAAAGCAGCTAGATTGGGTCTTTAGGAGCCACTGTGTGGCAGTGGTGGTGAACTAAGCCTTCGGTTGACAATTTGGAGTTATTATGAGAAGAAGCACAAGAACACAAGGAGCCAGCCCCAAAAGTACAGTTGTAAATACAATCGCTGCTGCTGACTGGTTTTGTTCTTTGCCCTCCAGCTCCCTCACCCCCAGGAGTTAGTTAATGACTGGGCCATTGAAGCCATTCCTTAGACTTCCTGTCCACTTAAAAGGGAAGTACCCTTGACTATATCTCTGACCTTAAATTGTAATCGATATCTGTAGTGGTTCACCTTAAAGGGCAGTTCACTACAAAGGCTAAAAGACTAAAAGGCAGTAACGGTAACAATCAGGGAATAAAAAGTGGTTTCTCTGTTTTAACCATTTCTTTGCAAGTAAAGACATTGGCTGAAATTGCATTTGTGTTTATGTTTATTCTCACGGTCAGTGACATTATGACATGCATAGTAATGGCAATGTTCTTGGTATAATTTGGTTCCTGTCACTAGTGTGATGCTTAATAAATGTTTTGTGCACAGTGTTCCTGCAAATTGCTTCAGGAAGAAGTGTTGCATTTGTTTGAGATGCAAATCAGCCAAGAAAAGCAGAGGGGGATAATACCACCAAAATTGCTAATATATTTCCCTAAAAATTCAATATAAGTAATCCTTTAGATATTTAAAAAGAAATAAAGCACTATAAATAATATTGTAAAGTGAAACAGGGTTGTAAGTGAAAGTTGCAAGTCATTATAAAAATAAATGGTAGACCAACTTTATTAGTTACAGTTATTAGCCTCTGAATCACTCTTTTCTTTTTTCTTTTTCTTTTTTTTCCTCTTAATTCAAAAACAGGTCAGGAATAATGAACCACAGTCTTTTTAGCATTCTTTATACCTGTCCTAGTGAAAGCATAAAATTGCCGTGGGAACATCCAAGAAAAATTCAGATTTTACACTTAATATTATTTACTCATACGTATCATATAGTTTACAACAGATAAATGAGTAAGAGGAAGTACAGGGGAAACATTGAAATACTAAACCAAATAACAGTTGCTAACAGTCAGTTTTTCTTCACCCAAGAAACTTCTGACAAAATGTAGCAGGCAGTCTTTATAAACTTTTGTAAAATGCCAGAATATCCTTTCTTCTAAAAATGAATCATAGAATAATTATGGTTGGAAAAGACCTTGGGGGTCATGAAGCCCAACCGGAAACCCACCACCACTGCCAGAAACAGTGACTCCGCTGCTTCCCTAGGCAGCTAATGAACTCTTTCAGAAACAAAGGGAGAAAAATGTCCTTGCTTTATGATGCCTCCCAATGAAAGAATGTTTTCAGAAAACCAGTCTTATATATATGTCAACTTTTATGTATAGTTGACTATATATATATGAGAGAGAGAATCAAAGAGATTTTTTAATGCTTTACAAAATATGTGGAAATGTATGTTTCTGCCCTTGCCCAAGGTCCATATAAAGATGGGTGTTATAAATCTTAATCTTCCCAGAGACTAGCAAGGGGAGATGACTGTGTACAGTTGTAACTGTAAAGGTGGCAAACTTTCACAGATGAAGGAGTTCTTAAAGTTGCATGTAGGCAGTATATTTTGAATTGAACTGTTTGGATAGATCAGTTTATGTGAAGAGCAGGTGCTTCATTTGGATAGGTGCTCTTTAGAATGTGAACAACTGGTGAAAAGCAGCCATCCCTAAAATCAAACTGCATACCCTGCTTAAGAAAAAACACATAGAAGTGAGAAGGATGCAGCCCTCTGTCAAATTGTTCTTGGAGACAAACCAGAGAAAGAAGATAATGTTATATATGTACATGTAAACATGTTTACAACAAGCCTCCACCTCTAGGGTAGTGTAGCTGCACTGCTCCCAGGTACCACCTATTAGCAAACCAGTTGAAGCACCAATTTGCCAGTTAAAGCTCCAATTTGCCCTCTCTGCTGGTCTCTCTTTCGTGTGGGAGGGTGAACATCCTATCCAAAGAACACGGCAACTCAGTGTGTAATGGCAGATTCTGCCTGAGAGATAGGTAGTGGAGAGCTGGTTTTCCATCAGGACCAGCGTAGCTCATTCAAAACTAATGCTCTTTTAATTAGACAAAGTAATTAATTAAACACAATGATTAGATGCAGTAATTAAACCTATTAATTAAATACTGTCACTTACCCACTTTCATCAGTGAGTTTCATCTCTTCATATCATCGTTATAATTGAGATGATTTTTTTCAATTTAGTCATAAATAGCTAAATCCATTAAAGTGTTAAGATGGATGGTAAATGCCTCAGTTCCACTTCTGACTCCAAAGCCTTCTCTTATCATTGTGTAGTTCAGGATGTGCCTAAATTCACGAGGTGCTTCTCTACTTGACTTTAATTTACATTAGGAGTTGCAAATGACCAAAACGTCGTTCAGACTAAGAATGTCTCTGCCTGATTAGAGCCCAAAACTTCTGCGGGGGAATATGTTCTCTTAGAGCTCATTCTGATGGACATTTTCAGCTCCCACCTAAGTGATATCAGCTGAATTGTCAGATCCACACTGTTTAGACCATGGAGAGGTTTCTTATAAAGGTATATGAGGTAATACTCACTGAATATTAGCCTAGAAGGTAAGATAAACTGAGAAAATTCCTCCCTCGGTCTCTGGGGTTCCAAATCCAGGGGATCCACTGCCACAGAAGTGCCCCATCTTGTTGACTGTGTTGGATGGACTCCACTTCTGTAACTTCCAATAAAGACAGGTCAAATATAACCCAAAGTTCACTCAATCAATCAAGAGCAGGGACTATGACACTCATCTCTTGGTCTTTGTTGTAAGTTTTTTTTTGTGTTTTTCCACTGAGAGTGTTATATTGTGCGGGATTTAAGGCATTTGAAGCTGAAGAAGGAGCTTATCTCCATTTTCTCACATCTGCATCATGAGGAAATGTATAAAAAGGGTGAAATTATTATCGTGTTGTTCCACTTCTATAAATCTTCTGTCAATTACTCTAGATCTAACCTGAGTCCAGGGTAACAGTATCAGGTAGTTTTTGTGAAACACGGGCAAAGATGCCTAGTATGCCTAGTTTTTAAACATCTCTGTGTTCACTATGCCTAAGCAGCTTCCAGCAGTGAGTCCTAGCCTTTTAGGGTCTCATCAGCCTGTACCTAACTATCCCCATGATCAACATGAGGGACCAGTTCACCTGACAAGGCTCTGAATACCACTGTGGACATAACTTGCTGCCTAAACTCAGAAATATTCCATAGAATCTAATGCAGACTCTCTTCTTGATCTGAGATGCCTTGCTAACAACAGAGGAGATGTCTATATAAAAGAACACAATATTAACACCAGAAGAGGGAAAATTTCTCCCTATTCTAGACAAAAATGTTCACAAAGCAAATTAATGAAACAGTCCCTGAATCTCCATATCCGAGAAGCTCTTCAAACACAGCACCTTAATCTCCCTTAGAGACTCATGTTCACAGACAGATATTTCCTAACATTCCTATAACAGGCAAAATGTATTGCTTTTCCTTACAATATGAGACCTATACTTTAAAGTTGCAAATCAATCTCCATCCATCAAACAAGGACCATTTCAGGTTGAATGTCTGAGGATTACTTGTGTGTAGGAAAAATTACTGAGTCAGTTTCATACTTCTTGTTTAACTTTTCAGACTACCAGCACCCAACTAGCAAATGAAGCTCTACATTCTGCAATAATTCCACAAACTTGATTAAACAGAGATACTCTTAATTCTGGAATGTTTCCATATAATACCATCATTTTTGGCAGATAGGATGTCAGTTGTGAAACAAGAGCTAGGGGTTTAATTACAGTAGTCATGAATGGAAAAAGGAGCAACAATCAGAGAAGCAATCATAGCCTTCACCACGAATGTAAAAATCTGCAGACAAAAATACAAATAACAAATATACCAAAAAAAACTACCACTGCTTTAAAACACCTTACTTTTTGTTCCCCTTGGCAAAAACAAACAAACACACAAACAAGCAAGTAAAAACACTCATCAGATACCTGAGGGCATACAAGAAACCCAAGATGAACATGCAGAATTGTGCAGTGTGGCAGCAGCGCTGTAGCACATGTTAGTCTATGATCAAGGCATATTTGAACTAACATGTTAAAAAATGTAATTATGTCTAAATGAAATTCACGTATTGGAAAAAATGGTTCAACAGATATAAATACCTATCACTGAGACAGTTTAATTATACGTACATTGATTCTAGTTGAACTGTAGCAGTCCTGAAAAAAAATGTTTGAGTCTCAGTGCTGAGTTTTTGTGCAAAAGAAGACCTGCAAAATAATATTTTCCTGTCTCTTTTTGATCCCCTTCATTTACAACATCCTACATGCCAAACCCTAAACTAGCAGCAGTTTGAACTGATAGGATCGCATAGCAGGTACAAAGCACTAGTGTTGAAATAGTTCTGACCCAGCAATGTGGTAAAGTGCTCCCAGAGAACAATCAGCACACACAGTGTTTTTCAATGGTGTTCAGCAGTGTTTTGTTGTCAAAATAGAAGGTAGGACTCCACAGAAGTCTGTCCTGGTTCCAGTAATACCATTTTTATTAAGAGAAATCTGAAGATAACTTTGGCTCCAGAATAAAAAATTTCTAGTCACATCTAAATGTACATGATGTGGTAGGATGTGCCACTGATACTAACACTCTTACGGTGTCTCTCCCACAATGTCACCTGCAGACAAAAAGTTGCATCAGCTTCAGGGAAGCTCCATGGTCATACAGCAGTCTATATACATAGAGTAACTTGCACACCGTAACATGCCAGTAGATGACAACAAAGTGGTAAGTAACAACTGGTAGAAACTTCTGAAGAAGAAATCATGTCAAGTTAATCTAATTGCTGTCTATTACAGGATAATAGATGAGGGAGAAGAAGTAGCTGTCATGTCTTCATGCCTGCAAGGCTTTTGAGAATCTCACATAACACTCTAAGCAAGATGGAAGCAGAGACAATACGAATGTACTATTAGGAGTATTTATGATTAACTGGAAAACTATTCAACTATTATCTTGGCTTGTTTTCAAAGTAGAAAGCTGCATGATTTTGGGTTCCATCCAATTCAAAATGAACTAAATAAACTGGAGAAATGGTTTGAGAGAAACAGGACAGAGTTCAATAGAAAGAAACACATGTAGAACATATGATGCAATTCTATTCCATCCTGGGCTGGTACGGCCTCAGCTGATTGGAAAACTGAGTTCTTATGTTGTCTTAAAATGTATATATATGTAAAGTAATTAAAGAAAAGAGAGTAAAAAGGTTCTAAAATGTGTGAGCTATAGAAGTCTAGAGAAAATTTTACAGGGCATAAGAAAGCTAGGCACCATTTTCAAGACTGTAAAAAGACAGGTATAATAAATAAATAAATAAATAAATAAATAAATAACTCCATTACCTGTATAGAAAAGAGAGTAACAGTTTTAATTTACACCAGAAGAGTTCAATCAGATATTAAAAGTAATCTAACGGTAAAGATAGTGAAACACTGGCATAGAGCAGCCTAAGCACCCTGCAGTCTCCTCTGCTGGAAGCTCTGAAGAAGGCACATGCGTTTTGGGAAGCATCACACACGTATCTGATCTTGACTTTGGACCTTCCAGGCTCTCTCCAGATCCAATTTCTATATAATTCCTGTGAGCTCTGGTAAGCTTCTATCAGTGATTTTATTTCTTCTAAAAGAAAGAAATATAGCTTTACCATTAAGACTTTGAAGGCAGTTGAGATGGATGCCTTCAATCCCTAGGCATAGGAGTTCCCTGCTCAGTACCGTGGTATGTCATTAACATAATTTTTTTTTTATTGCCTCTGTTTTGCAAGTTTAAGAAATAGGCACTTTAAAAATAAAGCAAACAGAACTTTGAACATAACAACAAAAAAGTCCAAACTTCTTGCCTTTATATAAAGGCAAGGACCAAACTGATGTATTATTCTTGTCAGTTCTTTGCTGGAAGGCCTAGATACAGCCCTATTCTGAGGTCTACATGCAGGTTATGAACTAGACAGAGTTCTGATAAATATGGCTGTATATGAGTGTTAGATGAGTGTGAGGTATATGGGCACTGCTCACTCACTAGATGTGCAGATCTACTGATACATGGTTCGGTTTCTCTGCAACCTCAATGCCTGGCTTTCCTTCTTTCAAAACCAGGACAAAGGAGAGCTTTTTTGTTCTTCATTTCTGCCCCAAAGGGAAGGGATCACAGCTGGACCATACCCATGCCATAGCCCTTCTGGAATCAGTGATTCAACCTGTAAACCTGGACTCTTCATAGAGCAACACACCAGCATGTGGAATAGTAACATTATCATACTGTTAATCTCATCTTCCCCATTCACCAGGGAGATCAAAATGAGAAACAATCAAATCCTTCTAAAGATAAAAGGTATACTTCAGATAGGGATCTGTTGATTTTCTACACACTGAAAAGATTAAAGTAGAAGAGCTCACATGCCACTCACAATATAGTGCCAACATCACTTTTAGATTAGTACTTAGAAGGCAGAATATTGCTTTTCAAATACATATTAGACCTAAGAACTGATGCACTAAAGAAAGAAAACCCGAACATTCAATATTTCAACTCTGTGTGTTTTATGTTGAACAAGGGTGTTCAAGTCTAGGATAACTATAAACATTGCTTCCATGAAAATATCATTTGTAAAGTCCCCTAATACATTGCGAATGAAAAGTCTTACTTGTTTTACAGCAAGAGAGCACATTTCAAAGATAAAGACTCTTCTCAAATTTCCAGTGATTAGTAAAGGCAAAAGTCATCAAATAAATTACTTCATGATTGCCTCTTAGTCTTATCTGTATACACACCAAGAGAAGGTAGCCCTGCTGCTACAAAACCGGGTGCACTGCAGCTTGCATCAAAGTCGTTACAGCATTATGTGTAGGCAGAAAATGAAGACTGATTTAAGATAAGTAGGACCAGATAAAAATTAGTCTCTGGTATATATTAAATCTAGTCCTGTCTGGTGTTTTTGTTCAGCAGACCTGGGAGAAGGGAAGACAAGATCCTTACAGCTTGCTCTCCTCACTGTTATGCAAGTCAATTAAGTTTTGCACTTCATTAATTTCCCAAGATCCTTGTTAGTGAAACTAAAGCCAAAACGATTTTAATTCTCCCTCAAAAATTACTCTTCTTAACTGCCAAAACATTTTACTGCCTTCCAGAATACATAAGACAATACTGATTTGCTGCAAGTGTGGTTTAGATATTTTCAAAGCCGTAAATAAATAAAATGTTACTGGAAAAAAAAGAAAAAAAAGAAAGTGAGCATATGCTATTTATTTATCTGCTTCCATGCACTCATCTGCAATGGAGTACCAGAAGAAGTCTATAATTATGGGCATGCTTAGATCTTTCCAGCACAAAGACTGCTTCATTCCTCTGTTCTCCCTTCCTCCACACTGTTTACACCTGCGTAGTTTTGCCGGTGCAACTGTTAGTGAGTCTGTGCTCTGAATGGGATCAGTGAGATAAATCTATGTAAAAGAAACTGGCGGCTGTGCTCCAAAAGAGGGAACCGTAAGCCATGAAGGAGAAATGGAAAAGTGACAAGCAGCTTACAAGTTGGAGAGGGTGGTAATTCTTACCCTGTTTTTTTGCTCAAGATCTCATAGTGCAAAAGTGGTGCCTCTGTAGCACCCATCAAATGAGGTGCAGGCATGCGATCCAAGTGGCACTGAAATATATTGCTGCAGACATCATTCAATTAGCATAAAACAGAGCTGGTTCTCAGAGCCAGTTTCATCCCCTTTCTGAAAGACTGACTAATACTTCTCTTTCCATTAACATCAAAAAAAAAAAAATCAAACAATACAGCTGTCTGTTCCATAGCCTCTGCTTCCCTCTTTGAGCTAAGATACACCTGGTGAAATGACTACTTTTTCCATTTTTATTTATTTTTAAATCTCCATTCTAACTATAAATGTGGGAACAGTAAACTGAGAGCAGCAGGTCCTTAGGTAAAGCCAGAAGTCAGAGCTCAGACGAGGACAGTGAGGTTTTACTACCACTTAGGCTGGACATATGCCCCTCGAGAAACACTATGTCATTTGTCTTCCATCTCAGTATTGATTATAGTGGTAAAAGGCTTAAGAGTCTCGTAATATTATCTAACAAAATACCTTAATACTTTATAATACTCATAATATGCCACACTTAGAGTAAAAAGATATTTTTGTCCATCAGATAGAACTATCCCTTACGCACATGTGCTAGGCTGTCTGACAACTACTTCAGAGGACTTTCTGGAGATTATCTTCGCATTGCACCATTTCACTCTGGGTGACAGGTGATAAGTGGTTCATTAAATTATTATGCTCAGATGCAGTGTGCGATAATAGAGCTTTTATGCAGGTCAGGAAGGGTCATAGGAACATATAAGGGTGGAATTTACCCCATTGAGTACTTCATTTTTGGGGGAAAGAATCACAACAGCAATGTCATCACTAAAACAAAGATACCTAAACCTCAGGTAGCATAGAATTCTAATCACATTATGGCACAAAAAAAAACAAACATAAAAAATCACAGAAAACAAATTGAGTAACTTCTATAAAAGAGAGAAAAGCAACCTCTCTCCACCAGTACACTAACACTTACATCATGAGACAAATTGAAAAATACAAAGAAACATCGTGATTACAGTATGAAAATAACATAATATTATCATTATTATTCCTACAGTAAGTGCAGTAATAACCATTCTGACACAAGGGGTTTTTCTGTAATATTTATAAATCCCAAAGCTGTGTTTCATAACACATTCATAAGAATTCGTAGCACTGTACTGTGTTGCGATATGTCATGATTGCCCTGCAACCAAAATGCATATAATGCATGTGCAAATTTTAAGCCCATCTACAAAATGGGAGACACTGTGACTTCAAGGCATAACATAAACCAAGGCACCAGAAAACAACCTGACATTCATTCCTGCTCCACCCTCTTGTCAGAGAGCTGACATAATTCTGGACAAGTGATTAGGCTACCAGTATAAATTTAACAATCTTTCACCGCATTTTAATTTCTTAAGGCTCAACTTCATGGAAATGTTAATCTTTTCCACTTAATATTTACTCAAAGCTTATTATCTTTTAGCCTTTTACACAAGAATTAAAATGAGTTACCTAATTGTCTTTCTGAAATTTTATATATTAGGCAATGATTGATGACTAGAATACTCAAAGGGCTGCAATTAGTGTATTTTACTATACTAATCCATGCTTGAGGAACTTATAAATTGTCTATGAATATATGTAAAACTCAGAAATATTATTTTAAAATATAGATTACATTTGATTTTCTAGTTCTGTGAAAGATCTCTCTCTGAGGCAGATCAAAGAATATTTGTATTGCACGAGCATTACATCCAGAAGGAGAATCCACTAAGGTAATTATTGAAAATTCTTATCTCATATCTTTCAAACTATAATAAAATGTCATAAAGATAAATCTGGAGGCAAACTCCATACAATGGAAAACAAAAAAACAAACAAAAACATGTATTCTTTCAATCAGAAATATACTTATTCAAATAACCACTAACTAGACAATCACAGCCATGCATTTTCTGGCTTCACAGATGAAACTTCACGGGAAAGTAAAAGTTGTAGTCAAACTGATCTATTTGTTCTTCCTATTCTTCTTACTTCATTAAAGTGAGGTTAGAACAGTAGCCCAGGAAACACATAGGTAAATAAAAAATTCTGCTCTACCAAATCACTTTGTTTTTTTTTCTCCCAAGAATAGATGTCCTCAGAATAGTTCCACAGTATGATCAGATCATAACACCATTGGCATTATAATTCCATTTGACAAAACTACTAAAAGTATTAGCTACTACTATAATTCCAGGGTCATCATAAAGGTACTGAATTCAAAAAAAAATTGGAGTTTTAAGGGTTGAAGCGTATACTTTTAAACCTCTATTTGCTAAAGTGAACAAATAATACACTGTCCTTTCCTTGACACTCTGGAATGGTTGTCCTGGAGAAAGTCAATTACTATTCTAAACTTATTAAATATTTTATGTAAACTCTTACCCAAGCATTTCTATTGCATAGCATTAGCAGTTTAAACCCATATTTGCAGTAATCTTACATGAATCAAGTATGGTTAATACAATAATAATTCTTATAAAAGAAGTACAATGTTCAAGAACTCCAATTTATACCGCCTTAGCTTACAAAATCCACTGTTCCAGAGAAGACCAGGTTATCTATCCTTAGTTATTTTATATACTTATGCTTATAGTACTTTTCCTAATTTTTAAGGTATTAATTTATGTGTTGGATTCAATGGAATTTTACAATGTAGGGGAAATCTTTATTTTAATTATCTGTAAATATACGTGCTTTAATTTTCAAACAGTTAGCTAAATGGTATGTAATATGTAGCCAAATGGGTGGATGGTGTTCAAAATCCTTTCTTATGAAAGATTATGCTTAATTCACAAGAGAACCATTATAAAAAACATTTACCAGCAGTCTTATTGTGAGAAAATACTCTGCCTCAGAGACACTGAAAATCTGCTAAATCTAACTAGAATATCTTCAGTTCCTGGCAAAAAAAAAAAAAAAAGGAGAAAAAAAGAAAGAAAAAAGAAAAGCAGATGAAATGCAGCAATAGTCTTTTTTTTCTGCAGGCTTTTTTAAAATAGGCTTTGGATTTTTACAGAGAGCTAAAAATTATCACATACTACAGTTAATGCAGTTTTACTAGTGCTTCATTGATAACAAGATCTAGTGGTGTGCGTATGATGGGATAATGGTACAGCTAAGATAGGCAATCCAGTAATCAAGACTAGAAAGGAAATGTTATCTGTGGTTAATTAATTTAGCTCATCCTGCCACTCTTGCTAAGAAATCCTCTCTGTATCAATAATCACTTAATGCAGATAGATTAATTGATAAAAATGAGGTATTTCTATCTTGAAATACCTCACTGGTAAATTTCTCTAACATTTACCTATTAACAAATTTTTAAATTGTGAGGGGCTTTACTTTGTTTGAAAATACTGTAATATATTTTCCTTGGGAGTTGTGATTTACAGTAATAAACTGATGAAAAATTAAAAAAAAGGGGGGGGGATTATTTACACTTTAAATACTTAACTTGTCAAAACAGCTTTTGTCTTTTTCATTTGCTAATTGCTTACTATTGCTTACTATTGCTTAAAATTGCTAATTGTGGTCTTTGTATATCTCTACATCTCTCTAAATTGTCACACAACTTACTGCTCTTCTCCATATCTCTAACTGGGCATAAGATTACCATGCACTATACCTGAAATTTCCTCATAAGGTTCTGTGGACAAAAGTTATCCTTTTGTGTATGTATACATACACAACATGTATGTAGTAGTGTAAAACTGTTACAATTAATAAATATGCCATACTAAGCTATAGGGAATATTTAGTGCAAGGTTTGTTATCGGTCACTGCTGCTTAAGGTCATTTAGCTTCAGCTCCAAGGTCTCCACAGCCTCTGCGAATCAAGGGTGACAAGTTGGCAAAATGAAATAGTCTCAAGTAAACTAATCTTGCAGGTCTTCGGAGACTGCAACACCTGAGGCTTTCCTAACAGTAAGGTGTGCTGAAGCAATGGCAATTCTTAACAATGCTAACTCAATAGATGAATAAACAAATAAATACTAGAGGCCTTAGAACCTCTTATTTTCCAGAATGCCATTTTCTCAACCAGAAATATTTCAGGCAGAGAGACAGAGCATGTGACATTCAATCTTCTCTGCTGTACAACAATTTCTGCTCTTAATTAGTATTTTCCATTGATTACTTTTTTATATAGCCATACTGTATTGACTTAATATATTTCTTCTCATCAAGGGCATCACTACTTTACTTTTGACATATTTTTCATGAAGTTTGTTTGTAAAAAGGTTTACTTTATTTTGTCATTTTGCAAGTAACAACTTCGGTTTTAAATGACCAAGTAGTTACTGCAAATTTGCAATATTTTTTTCAAAAATATTCTACCATATGAAGAGTCAATTTCCATTCAAATGTGTGGGCCCATAATATATCTATTTATATATCAGCTTGAAAGAAATTTGCAATGCAAATTAATATTGTTAGATCATATTCAATGTACATTGACATTTGTTTATAGAACATCTCTCACATACTTATATTAGAAGATACCATAGTGTTGTGGAAATAATCCTATAAACCATGTGTTACAAAGGTCAAACAAGCAGAAAAATAGAAAATTCAGACAATCAATTTACATTGAAAATTAGCAGCAATGCTGTGATATTTTGCTGTTGTTAGGTGTTTGCTCATTAACCAAGCTTTTGAGTTCATATGAACAGTATTTGAATCTTTTTACTACTCCAAGTATGATCTCTCCTTTGCTCATCTTCTAAATACCTGTAAAAAACTTATGTCCATTAAATGGATCATCTGTCTCATCTATTATGCTCCACTGCATAGTTCAGATGGAATTATCCTATTAACGTGACGGCTATTGAAATCAGGTAACATAGTTTTCCACCAAAAATGGATTAACGAATAGCCCAGTACTTTTTGCTGGATGGCACAGTCTTCTCCACAATAACATGTATTTAATTCTTAGTATGCAGTTGGTAAGACTACTGTCCGGACACATGAGTGTATTTTATTAATATGAGCCACATGAGGCTTGAACCAACAAAACCATATAAAATGATGCTATAAAGCAAAAAAAAATCATATATTTGACCCAGAGAATTACAGTGCCCCATGCCTTTCCTTTTGAAAATAAAATCAAGGTTTTGATGAATTTCACTGGTTGATCCTTTTGCTTTTTTAATGCCAGGATGTGTATTTTACCAGCCCCCTTCCAAAAAAAAAAGAAAAAAAGAAAAACAATAACAAACAAAAACCACCACCAACAAAAAACAACTGTAGGAAAGCAAGACAGTTTCTTAATTTCAACAGAACTATTTTTGTCTCTTTGTTAAAATACATACATAACTGCAATAAAAAAGAGAAACAACTAACAGTGAAATTATCAAGGTTAAATTATTTTAAGAATGACACATAGAAAACGCTGAACAAGTGCTAATAAGGGCAGAATATGACCTCAGAATTCATCAGACTAGTATTTCCTTACACATTTCACAGAGATCTCTTCAGGTCCACAATATTTCATTTGTTAGGTAATATAATACATTCCATTAGAAATCATTTTCATTTTAGATAGAGTCAACAAGGAAACTGTGCCAGTTAGTTTATTTGCATTCTATCAAACATGAGGTTATATACCTGAGTGGAGGTTGCCATATAACTACCATCTATCAGAGTTGCTGCCTCAATTATACTTTATGCTTCAAAATGCATCGAGATCATGATAGGACTTTAGCCCACAATATCCAGATAGAAATATATGTTTGACCACTGAACTTAGAGAGTCTGACTTGTAGGTTCTCTATATGCAGTCTGTACAGCTCTGAATCACCCTGTCGAAGAGACAGATCCTTTCTATTGACTACCTTGGGACTCCTGACTCAGATATTTGGTAGTTTGATTAGATCAATGCAAATCTCCCCATTCTTCTCCATCTGTCCCACACATACATACCTAGACTTAGTACGTAAGAACTTTTAGAGAGGATGTAGTAATAGAACCGCAGACTAATGCTGCCTAGAGATCAACACTTTCATCATGCACTGCTTCATCTGAGTTGTCATTATTACTAAAAAATAATATATTTCAGTAGCTGAAGTGAAGATAAGCAAAAGAATTCTTTCACCCAGTACTCTGAGAGATGCAGGATGAATAAGAACTATATTTAAAATAGGGTAGTAAAGAGAATAGATATATTTGCTCCATTTGTACCTTTTGAGTTCTATGTGGGAAAGACTAGGATAGAGAAAAGAATACCGTAAGAGTGAAAACCATGAAACTGGAGTATGCAGAACAGTCTTAAAAGCATTTTATTTAAGAATGAAATATGTGAAAATTAGGAGAACAATTTTGTAGAATCAGAAAATAGGTTTCAGTTCTGCTTATCTTTTTCAAAGACTCCTACCAAAAAAGCAATAATCTCAAATTGATTTGAGAGCATGTACTTTTAAAATTATTTTTATTGCCCATTTTTATGCATAACATTTCAAAAAAACTTTCTTCACAGAGCTATGGCCTTTAAATTATTGCAAAAGATGACAGCACTTGTGACTGCCAAAGAATCACTCATTTTATAAAGCTGTGGTGATTGAACCTTATTGCTAGATTACCAAAGAAGTCATGACAGCGATATCTTTACATATTCAATGTGAATGCTTTAAATGCCAGTTTCCACAGGAAATATCAGTTCATGAGCATCAGTGAATGATGCCATTGCAGATGCTGTGAAAATACCCAGTTGGATTTTTTTTTAAGATCTCTGTTATTGATAAAATAGTTTCAGATTTAACTAGTAGTTTGTAGTTTATTGTTTGATGTTTCTAGTTCCGGTGAACATTCCTCTTTTAGTAAGTAGCAGGAGCAAAGACGAGGGCATCATAAGTAAAATTGCAAAGTTATCCCTGGCAGAGGTTGAAATGCAGTACAATAGTTCAGGTGGAGAACAACTACATCTTATTGATTCTCTTGTTCTAGTGATCACACTGAAAAACCTGGTGTGAAAGCCACTGCAGGCATGGATACCACTGTCCAACTGGGTGCATGGCATCTATTTCTGCATGGTGTCTATTGGAAGGAAGCAATGTGCCTGGGTGCACAGATAATAAGGCTGATGAAAAACTGTCAGATAGGATACAATTAGGGATCAAATTATAGAACGCACCTATCCTGCAATCTAGAAAAAAAATGAAATATTGACTTGGGCTAAAATGAGATTTTGGACTTGCTCATAAAAATACTGGAAATGACTGAATATTTTGTACCTGAACCATTTTCTGTCAGAAAAGGCAGTGTCAATGAATTGAGTTTTTTTGTTGGAACATACTGATTTCCACAGCAACAAAAACTGAAAAGTCACAATCATGAATTTTCTTCAAAGTAAAAATGTTAATTCTTGCACAGCTCTAGCAAAAGCTTCATTTGATCTGTAATACGTATTTTTGAAGTCAGACAGAGAGCACAAAAACACATTCCCTTCATGTAAGCTTAAAGTGTATAAGGCTTTTAGATCATTAATTTGCATGTTTGAATGCCTCCTGCATATGACTGACACTTTTCATTACCCACAGTATTGAACAAAGCCAGAGGACTTTTGTCTTTTCTTTTCTTTTCTTTTCTCTTCTCTTCTCTTCTCTTCTCTTCTCTTCTCTTCTCTTCTCTTCTCTTCTCTTCTCTTCTCTATATTGTCTATATATAAAACATATATATTCCATAATATTCTATTCTATTTTTAAAGCTTTACTGATGCCAAAAGGTATTTGCAACTACATTCAGAACAGTTAGTATTTTTATACAGATACTTCACAAGCATATCTTCACAGATATGGACATGATTCATGCAGCCTTGTTTTCACCTCAGGATAGACCCTTTACTCTCATCTACTCTTGTAACCTGCTCCTCAGAGGAAGTAGTTAATGAAGGAAACAAATTGACCAAAAATGTTCATTGATAACTTATTTTTTATAACTGTTTTCCTTTTCTATGGAGTTCTATCTTTGTTCTGAGTAAATCCAGGTAAAAATGATAAGTTAACGCATATATGACAGGAGACGTGGTCTTAGCCACTTGTCCCCATATACTGGTAGACAACACATGATGTGGGAGAAGGCTTTGCTGTGATGCACCACCTTTTTTCTCATCACTTTAAGACATCAGTGAGATGCTGAAAGGTAACTATAATTTTTTAAATTACTGCTGTATCTTCAAATTTATATTAGCTCCAAGTATGAACAGAGGGCAGGCATGAACAGTTTGATAAAGAGTGGGACTCTGGGAGAGATCCTCTTCTTCTGTGTCCATGAGATTGTGATGGTACATATCATCATCTCTGCCAAAATTACAAAGGAAGTATCATTCCAGCATTGCTGGCAGCACCAGTAGACTCAAAGGCAAGGGAGCAATCTCTGTTTCCTCTTCCTCAGTGACTCATCAGGGTATGAGGCCATGGGATGGATGGAGAGCACAGCAGTTGTGAAAGATGGAGCTTGCGTGTATCTCTTCTGGTCTGTATCACCTCATACATGATCCTGACAGAGGACTGCGGGTTGTATAGCAGCATAACCAATCTTTTGCTGTGAGATGTCAGTCCTATATGCAGATACTGAGTATGTGAGGGAAATCCCTCACCAAACACATTGGACAAGTAGGATCTGCCATACTGCTGCACTGGAAAAGTAAAAAAGGGTCAGTCCTGGCAGAGGAGAAGTGTAAGGCAAAATTCAAGTGCAAGTCTCATACTCACTGTACATGATTGGATATCTTTGTTTCTAGAAGCAAGTAAGTCACTTAAATATCACTTAATGTAAGAAACAAAATCTTTTTTTGAGGATGGTCAAATATTGGAACAAATTGTCCAGAGAGGATGCAGAGTCTTAATCTTTGGAGATGTTCAAAACCTGACTGGACACAGCTTCAAGCAACCTGCTCTGAGAAAGGAGGTGGAGTAAAGGATCCCCAGGGGCACCTTCCAATGTTGAATGTGATTCCTCCTGTCCACAACATAAGCAACAACATCAAATGACCTAGTAACAACGAGCACATTGGTGGGTGCTGAGGTGAGAAAATTAATCAGAAATGTGGTCGTCTTAGAGGTTGGAGAAGAAGATATATATATATGTATTTATAGATATATATGTGTATACATATATATCACTTTCATAATAGATGACCTAGTACTAGTGTCTATTCTCATGATATGATGCTCAGGTAACTAGTGAATGAGTTTTATGCTTTAGTCACATGCAATCTGTATTTTCATTGTACCACAGAAGCTGTGTTCTACTCTTCAATGGGACTGTCTTTATCCTACCACAAATTGCATTCACTCAAATGATTCCTTCAAAGAACTGAAATATTTTCTATATTCTTTTATTTTTAACTAAGAAATAAATTTATGACTTGCAACATAATTGTTTCACAGTGGAAATATCACTGTGTCTCAAACTAATCAAATCACCTTTAACTCAGAAAGCCAATGAGCCTTTCTCCTTTCACTCTCCCCTTTCACTCCAGATATCACCTATGGTTAGATATAATATTAAATATTCAATGTAGCACTGAAACATAGGAAAGAAAACTATAATTTAATTAAAGGATTGCTACAGTGCATCTGTATTATTGTAACTAGCTTAATAATATGTATAGAGGTCATTGCAAAGGGGAAATAATCATTGTAAGGAATAAGAACATTGTTATTTGGAAGTTTCAACATTAAAATTATGCTAAAAATAGGCTTTAATGGCTTTTTCCATCCATACTAAATGGAAAAAAATAATCTTTGCACCCTGTTTCCTATTAAACTCTTAATTTATGAACAAGAAATCTAGGACAGCAAATGCTGCATAACCTGCATAAGCCAATCCTTGTGCTTGGAAGCAAAGAGGAGACAGAAAAGCGCATCCATAGTGCTCAGTAGAGACTATATGCACAGAGCAACAATCTACGCACACTATGCTAATCCCCAAGCCAGAAAAATGTGAGCAGATTACTGACCTTTCGATATTCCTGAGATCATTTTCTATTTGAAACATATAGAGGTTGTTATTCTACCTTAAACATCTGGCCTAGAAGCCAATCCAGACCAAGTGGTTCTGGAGTCCACAGTCCAGTCTGTAGAATACCTCCAGTAAACCAATATGGTGAGTAACTCCTCCTCACTTCACCTTGCATAGTAGTGGAATATATATAAAATAATTCAACCTCAAGACCAAACGAACCTCAAAGGGTTACAGTAAAATCTGGATTTAGTGCTGAGGGTTACAATGAGCACTAAATTTAGTGCTGATAGCAGATTTGGATATGAAAAAGTTCTATTAATCTAACTCTGAAGAAGACCTTTTTGTTTTCATTCTATTCTCTCTCCACATGCTTCAACTTTGGACATAGATCATACTTTAAAAAAAAAATCTTACTGTGGAGCAATATAGGACTATTCCATTTTAATTAACAATTTTCTTTTCTTGTAGAAATTCTAGATACACATACCTTGCACTTACAATTAAATTAGTAGAATGCAACAAATGCCTCTTATTTTTGTTTTTATTAGTGAAACCGAAATAGGAAGCAGATTGAGAAGAGCAGCTTTTAAAAGGCAGAGCCAGATATATATGAGAGAAAATTGTTAAAATATTACTTGCTGGAAGAATTTGGAAAACACACAACCTTGTCCCAAAGATAGCGCACAAAAGATTTCTTTCAACCTCTTTTATAACTTCTAAAATCCAATCAAAAAATACATAAAAGAGATTTTCCACTCCTAATTTGAAATTACAAATAGTCTAATCAATCAGAAGAATATGAAAATGAAGTACCAATAAAAGGAAAAAATAATCACAAGATTCAGATGATAAAAAATTGCTCAAAATGTAGCACACAACAGACTTACATTTGACTCTAATTTTGGATTTTTACTGTCAAGTCCTAAATGAGACATATTTCAATCTTCCATGTTAAGTGCTTTATTAACAGCAAAGCCATTTAACACTGCACTATCCAGAGGTGATATCCAGCTGAGAACCTTGATAAACGCCTGAATGAGAACAGACTAACAGTGTTTTGATTCAAACTACTTTTCTCTGTTATCTGGTAAGTTATCCAAATCCACATGCTGATGGCTGAAATACCATTTTAAAGAAGATGGCCTTGTGCCTGGCAAAGTTTAACCTTACTCTGACTGTTCCAGTAGCATGAAACAAAATGTCCAGTAACCCTGAAGTGAGGACAGAACAGTATTTCAAAACCCTTTTCATTTTCTAGATGTGCCAGATCTCAGTATTAAACACAGACAGTAAAATTTAGAACACTGTGAAACATTCAAAAGTGAGCAGCACACTCTTGCAAAAATTAAAATTCCCAAACAGAAACATGTAGGTACAGTTTAGGTAGGGAAAGGAGAAAAAAAAAAAACACCAAACACACACAAACACACACAAAACACACACACACACACACACACACACACACACACACAAAGCCACCAAGAAAAAACACACATACACACAAAAAAAACCACCTGCTTGATCAAAAAAATATAGCTGTCAATGTAAGCAGAACCGGGGTTTAAATGCCATGCTCTCTCTAAGGCTTCCTCTTGCTCAAGAAGCCCAGGGTTTCTCCAATCCCTCTAAAATTGCAGTCTTTAGAAAATATGATGTTGGGCTGTTGGAAAGGTAGAGACCAAGAGAAAATTTAAAGTAATCTTTAAAAAATTCCTTTTCATTACTAAATTGCTCTACTAAAAGGCAGAGGTGGAAAAGAGGGAAAAAAAAGAAAAAGGGAGGAAAGTCTCAGAAAAAAAAACATGCTTCTGTGAATGGATTTCAATAGTAGTATATCATTTTCTATACATTAAATTATACCTGGAATTTAAATGAATACAAAGTAATTTTGTGGTGTAGTCAGCTCATTCACAGAAGTTGCAAATCAACAGAATCATATTTGTCAGCTGACAAATCAAAAGGTTTGCCTCCCCATCTTAAAACCTGAGTAGATTAGTGTGGGGTAAGGTGATTTTTTATAACTTGAGAATATCGTCTGCCCAATAAAATGTTTTTTAAAAAATAAATTTTCAATATGAAGATTTTTTTAAATGAATAAAAAATACTTAACTTCAGCAATGACGTAGTCTATGTCCTGTTTTACAGAAAGGATGAATTCCCCTCTGGAAACAGCTGAGGTGAATATTTTTAGCTTGGATTTCACCTAGTCATAGACAGTTATGCCAATCTCAGTGCCCTTCTGAACATGTGAAGTAGAAGGCTGTGATTAGCTAGCTAATGCCTAAGAAAGACATAATTGGAATTGTTGTCTAATTTTAAGAGAAATAAGCCTTAATTCTTTTTACACATTGCCTAAAAAAGCCTAAAAACACAGTCAGTTTCTTGACATTCATAAGAATGAATGAAAGACTGCCTCACATCAAGTTCTTCATTCACAGACTACCACAAACTGAGGTTTATGAGATTTGGGTTGAGTTGTCCCTCTTGGTCATAACACATATATTAGCTTTTATTCTTCACAGTGCCCTAAAGAATTACTACTGCTTCCTTTTTTGTGCTTGCTGGTGCATGTGTTGGGAGGGAAGATCAGATCAGGACATAGCATTCCCCAATGCTTGATTAATCCACAGCTGACATGAGACAGTCAATGTGCACAAAGTGCTACTGCTTAAGTGTTTCAATCACTGTATCCCATCATATATAAATAAAGTGGCAGCTAAGTGCTATCTAGAAAAAGAGAAAGGGAGAAAAAAAAAGAAAGAAAAGGAAAAAGAAGAGCAAGAAGAAAAAGAGAGAAAATTGAGTTCACTAAAATAAGATTTGACCAAAACCCCAACAACAAAATCAGAATGTTTCCAAATTCCTTAATATATCTCACTGACTCTCAGTCAAGCATTTTAGATGAGAATTCCTCTACTTATTTTTGCAAAGCTTAGTAGTATAGTGATAGTTAATGAAAGATGAAAAGAGGAAAAGACTGTAAACAAAACTGAAAATTGGTAAGTCTATATTCATTGTCCAAAGTGGCAGAAATGCAAGGAATGGAAAACCAATATTAGTGGCTTTAACAACCTTACAAAGAGCACAGATTTAAGAAACTGTTTTGAGCAAACAGATACTGAATGGAACAGTTCCATATTTATGAAGATATAAAGGTAAGTACAGATTTCTGTGTCACTAACCATCTATGTGGTTGACCTTTGGTGCCTGTCTGAAGAAAACGGAGGTTTCTACACTTCCTGTTTCTCTCTGCCCAGCAAGGAAGCAGTGTGGGTTATCATCTCTCCTATATTCCTTACTGATTAAGAGAAAGGTTATCATCCTGAAAATCATGCAACCAGTACTAAAAAGTATTTGGTGTAGAGTAGTGTTGTTTTGATAAATAGTGAATATGAAAATAGAAAACTGATACCTCAAACAGAGGTATCAGAGAAAGTAGTGTTCTCCCTCTATGCTCCCTCAGCTCACGTAATGAATTGTGATGGTCTTGGGAATATAACATGGTTCAGAATCCATAGCTAATTATACATTGAAAACATTGCAGAAAATTTTAGAAATATTTTCTACTATGAGAAAGAAATCATTATTACAGTGTAGCCACATTGGGTCCCTGTAAGCATCAGGACAATGTGTTTAGTTCATCAGTTGGCTGATCCCAAGTAATCTGTCTTAACCACTGCCCTTCAGAGCAGCCATCTATTTTATTGTGGGCTATACTGCATCTAAAACCTGAAAACAGTTGAACCATTGACAGCTGATATTCAAGATTAAGTCAATGGCTGTTGTCCACATCACAGTTCTTCACAACAGCTAAAGAAAATAATAAAGATTTATTTTTATCTTGCTATGTATTCATTCTGCATTTAGACTGAAAAAATGGAATGCACAGAAGACACTTATGCGAAAATGGAAACAAAGTGAAATGATTCTTTTAGAATAAACACAGCACAGTAGTTGAATTTCAGGTATACGCTTGGTAAATTTATGTCTTGCCTGTATGCAAATTCAGATAGTATTCTTTCAAGCTTTTAGCAGAAAGAGAGACTGTTCTAGCTAGCCAACAGTGACTTGGAGGAAGAATGTGACTGGAAAATATCTGAACTCATTGCTCCCATGGATAAATGTCACTCCAAAATGGAACAAAATGAGAAAAAAAGAATGCCTGAAAGTCAGAAGTAATAACTTCCAGGACTTGTGATGACAGGTGTTGTTTTGATGTTTTGTTTTCCTATACAAATTGAAGAACATACCTGCACACTGAGCAACAACATGTGCCTGAAGTACAAAGACAAGCCCAAATGCCCAGACAGCCCCAACTCTTTGAGGACCGCTTAATCCCAGAACAACGACACCATATTTAGCATAGGAAGGTTGTAGTTGCTTCCTCCATGGTAGCAGGTGGTAGTTATTTTGGAGACCAATGGTTCTGTACTCTAAAATTTGCTTGCCATGATGATTCTGATTTTATATATGCAGAGTATTTCACTTTTGACAAGCACCATATCCACAAGGAAACAGATCAGAGATGGCATGACCAGAAATATCCAGGTAGTCTGGAGAGACTGGTAACATTAATGCTGCTACACGTGACTGAGAAAACAGAGAGGAAAGTGATGCAAGGATGGGCCATAAAGTAAAAGGGAGGGAAGGAAATAAATATATGGCATAGGAAATAGAAAAAGAAAATGGGAAAGAACTAAAAATGAAAAGAGGAATAAAATGAAAATAGGTGTTATTGTGGTCCTACTGAGACCTGTGGGCCTGCGGACAATAATGGCATCTTGAGGGAGACTATACATTCCAGAGGGGTTGAACTGGGGAAAAACTTCCATCAGGCTTCTCCAGTGACGTCAAAGTCTTTTGCAAGGTGTTTTTTTTTTTTTTTTTCTGAAGGTCCTGGCATTTTACTTCCACAGTAATTATCTGTTGTAAATTGCTATGGAATATTCTTTTTAGTAAAGAGAAAAATAAATGTACTATGCAGAATAGCAGAATCCTTTTAAACTTGAAACAAAGACTTCTGTGAATTTTGACAGCCTCCATTTTATTTGCTAACCATCAGGTATTTCTCTCAATTTCCCTTTCAATACTATCATTTTTGAAACTGTACAAAACTAAAGAATAGTTTTTGCAGTAGAAATAACAGAATAAGACTTGAAGATTTTCTTTCCTAATTCTCAGCTTTACTCTCTTATTTGTTTAATGAAGTGGAGGATAACTTTACAGATGAAGACTGAATGGCTGAATGAATTTGCAGAATGGATATAGGAAATCTAATTTCAATACAGTCCATAAAAATAAAAGTTGATGTAAGCTTTTGATGTATATTATTCAAGATAGCCAAAAAGAAATAATAATACTAATAAAAAAACAATTTCCAGTTTTCAAATCCTCTCTTGAACACTATGTGCCTTCACAGGGAGTATTTGATTTGTAAATGAACTTAAATCTAGATAGCAAGATTACACTTATTTTTGTGATTTTCCTAAGGCATTACTGCCCACCTCTTCCTGCATTTCTTTCATTGGTATTACTTGCCAACCATTTCATTCTTATACTGGCACTGGAAAAAACTTGATTTGATTTTTTTTGTTAATAAACGCTTTCTTTTTTAAAAATGAATTATATGTCTTTTTTCCCCTTCTGTTGTATTTTTATATTATTTCATATTTGTGTTCCCACTGCTACACAACATATTTTATGAAAACTTTCTCCTCTACAGAAAATTCACCAGGACTCCAAGGCCCTTTTTTCACAAGATGCTTTCTGTCCAGTCAGGTCCCAGTCTATCCTGTTATATGGAGCTTTTTTGTCCCAGACACAGAAATTTGCGTTTGCCCATTTTGAACTTCATAAGGTTACTGCCATCTCATTTCTATAGTCTCTGTGTGTTGCAGCCCTGCCCTCCAGTGGTATCACCCTCTAGCTTGATAGAGGACATGCTGTACCATAATCCGTGTCATTAATAAGGGTATCAAACAGTACTGAGCACTGAAGAATGATACTAGTGACTTGCACCAACTAGACTTTGTACCACCTATCTTTTGAGTCAGCAGTAGAGATTTTTTTCCACACAACTAACTGTCTATTCATCCATATCTCACTAAATGGGCTATAATGATACTAGGGGAGAATGTGCCAAAGGCCTTCCTAAAGTCAAGTTCTATACTATTCATTACTTTCCAGTTATTCACAGAGTAAATCACCTCAGCACAAAAAGCAATCAGCTTGGTCAGGCATGATTTGCCCTTGATAAATCCATGCTGGGGATAGCCAATCATCTTTTTGTCCTTCCTATTCTTGGAAGTGGCTTCAAGGATTCTCTATAACTTTCTCAGGGACTGACCAGCCTGTCCCCCTTCTTGAAAATGGGTGTGATGTTTGCCTTTTTAGAATCATCATGAGTCTTTCTCAGTCACCATGTCCTAGCAAAAGTGACGGAAAGCATCTTTGCAATGACACCAGACAGTTCCCTCAGCTCCCTTGGATGCAGTCCAATCGGTCCCATGAATTTATATCTATCCACCTTGCTTAACTGGTTCCTAACTGCTCCACAGATACTGCCAATAGGCTTGGGGCCCTGGAGACGGTTATTATCAGTAAAAATGGAGGGTTTTTTTTAAAGCCTCTGAATACTTCAATCTTTTCAGTATCTTTTGTTGTTGAATCTTGTCTCATTGAGCAGCAGATCCACATTTGCCTTGCCTTCTTTTTGATGTCAATATGCTTATAGACGCTTCTGTTGTTGCTGCATCTTGCTAGTTTCAACTTTAGCTGCTCTTTACCTTTCCTAACTCCATTTCTGTGTGCTTGAGTAATGTTTCTATATACCTCCTAGGTAATTTCTCCCTGCTTCCACTTTCTTTATGTTTCCTTTTTGTGTTTCGGCTCACTCAGGAGTTTCTTGTCCATCCATCCATTCTGGATTTCTGTCATTATCTAACTTTTGAACACTAGAATGGACCATTCTTTTGCACTAAGGCTGCTGTCCTTGAAAATCAAACTCTCCTGGGCTGCTTTGTGCCACAGGGCAGTCTCTCATGGCATTCTGCCAAGCATATCACTGACTAATCCAAAGTGTCTACTGAACTCCAGAGCTGTGATTTCATTATTTGTCTTCCTCACTTCTCTTAGGGTTCTTAAGCCCTGCAGCTGTTTCCTGCAGCTAAGAATGCCTTTGACTCTCACATCCCCAAATGAGTTCCTCCTCAGTTGTGTAGCAAAAACCTCAGAGGCATTCCCTTATTCTGCCTGTCAATCAGTTCTAGATTTTCTAGCCGTTATGTCTTCTAGTCATTCCATTCTTTTCCATTCCATTCCATTCCATTCCATTCCATTCCATTCCATTCCATTCCATTCCATTCTATTCCATTCTTTCATCAGCTTTCTAATTCTCCTTCCCTTGTGCCTTGTGATTGTCCATCCATGTGTCACTTGAGATTTGTCACTTCTCTGCAGCCTCCCTGACCTTCCAAGCTACAGACAACCTCTGGGAGGGATCCCTATAGTTCTTATGAGGATGTCTGCCTCTCAACTTATTTCTCTTCCTTACCAAAGAAAGAATAAGCTGAAAGGAGCATCTTCCCTTGCCAGACATGGTGACCACAGCTAGTCCATGTAAGAAAAGAACAGAAAGATCTGGTAGTTAGATAAAGGAAATGGTCAGGGATGGGATAAAATAGGCTGAAGGCAAAAGTACGGGGAAACTAAAGAGATATAACAAGAAAAAGAGAGATAAACATAAAAAAAAATATGGGGGGGAGGGGAGGAAGAGAAGATAGGGATATGGAAATACCAGAAGAAAATGGTAAGAAATGATTCTGTGGGAAATGAATAGGTGGCAGATAAGAAGGGGAAAATCTCATCTGGCCTGAAACAAGAAGAATAAATGCCTAATTTAAGCTGAGTGGAAGGAATTGCTGGCATCAGCATTGCATGATGTTCTGGTGCAAATGCTGATAAGTAGGTGGGAAGATGAGCTCCCAATGAGCTATGTCATGTACCTCTAAATAAATTCCTAGAGTCTGCACAGCTCTAGCGAGAAACACAGGAAAATGCTGTATCCTACTTGACTCTTAAACATACTATCAGCTTTATTAATCTTTGGGAGAATCTCAGGTCTTGACCAACAGAAATCTACCTGTTTGCAAATAATATATCAGTGATAGTTGGTTTTAATTATCATTGTACAATCAAAAAGTGCAGAAACAACTTTACTACTTCATGGCGTGAAATGAGTCACTGAGAAAAAAAATAAGGTATTGGAAGTTGCAGCAATTTTCATTTTTTAATTTTTTTTTTCAGTTGTTGTCCTTTGACAAAGAATGTGAAAAAGATCCATCATAGCATCAATTCAGTTGGAAGAACTCCAGAACATCTCTAGGTCAATTTCCTGCCCAAAACAGAGTTGGCGCTGAATTCAGCTTAGGTAGCTTATGACTTTATTCATCTGTGCCTTGAAAACCTCCAAGGACAGAGAATGCACCACCTCTGTAGGCAACCTACTCCAGTGTTTGACTGTTCTTGGTAAATTTGCTTATGTTCAGTCAGAACCTCTCCTGTTTCAGTTTATGACCAGTTTCATTATTCTGCTGTGCACTTTAGTAAAGTAGCTGAGCATTAAAGGTTACTACTATTGGCCATTAATATGTTTTGCTTTATATATAGTTACCTAACTGGAAGATACCCTTTCATGGATGTAGTAAATTACAGATAACAAGATTATTAAAAAAAAAAGTCTTCAGGAATCACAGAAACATCTCAATTTTCCTTCTTAAACTCCCATACATGTAGTGATTACTCTCAGCTTGCTTTGCTTTTGAAATCTAACAGCGCCACTGATCAGGGTTTATGACTATCAATTCAGCAAAGCCTTGACATAAGAAATATACTGTGATATTTTACAAGTAAATCAATAGAAATCCACAGTACAAATCTCCCAAACAACTTTGAAGTTGCAAGTTGCTGGGATCTGCCTTTTATCTGTCTCTCTTTTATCTGTCTTGTGTAGGTTAGACAAGAAAAGCTTAAAAGATTTCAAGCTTGGACTTTGGCAAAAGCTATTGGGAACAAAAAGAAATAAAGGAAATTGTATGTTATGCAACACTTGAATATCTCAGTTTCCTTTTAATCATAAGAAACATTTATCTAAGAGCTTGTCATTGCCCTCTCTGGCTGCCAGAGGCAAGCAATGTTGTCTTATTGGAATGTTGATTTTCAGACTACTGCTGAGAACAAATACAGCTTTCAGATCAAAGTTCCCTTTTGTTGAAAGTCATCACTCACAGACAGCTTGTCCACACTTATTTG
The DNA here is from genome assembly GCA_013389825.1 of Crypturellus undulatus. Lineage (NCBI taxonomy): Eukaryota > Metazoa > Chordata > Aves > Tinamiformes > Tinamidae > Crypturellus > Crypturellus undulatus. The sequence continues at coordinate 1,323,110 of VWPW01003264.1, read as the reverse complement.
GTGTGGACAAAGCTTCCTTCATCTGAAGTTAATCAATACAGGAAGAAAAGACCGGTAAAGTACAAGTATACACCTAGTGCTATTTCTTTTCTTACTAACTTGAAAAGGGGCAACTGACCTGCCACAGTCAAAATGAGGAGAACATCAACTGTTTGTTCTAAATCCTTAATTTTTTTTCTAAATGAATTTTTTTTCTAAATGAATTTTTTTTCTAAATGAAAATTTGTTGCCTGTCAAAGAAATACACAGGAGGCTCTGAAAGTGCAAAATAGTTACCCTCTTTTCCTCGGATGCTACATTTTGAAATATGCATATATACTTCATTTAAACTCTTCTGCAGTGCAAAATCAGAGTGAGAGATGATGTAAAATATATAAAAAGCCAGTGGCTTTATGGTCAGGTTATTTACAGACAAAATGAAAAAGTACATTCAGAACTTTTCCAAGACAAGAAATCTGAACTTAATGTCCCCTATGCAGGCCTAGGGAAACATAGGGTGTTACAGGTTGGAAATGTCTTTCTCTTGAGAACCTTGGGAATTTGAAATGTATGTTCCTCAAAAAAAAAAAAGAAAAGTTTGTATTTTACTGGAATAATCTTTTTCCTAACCCAAAAAGTTTCTCCTGAAAATTCCCATCAGTTCTGACACTACCTTCATCAACTCAAACAACAAAAGCTATGCACGATATGCCATTGCAATCCATTAGCAATATGTGTTTTTCAAAAAACACATAACTGCAGAGAATTTGCATTTAAATGTAAAATCAGGTACTAAGGAAGCCTTATAAATATACGAGCATCAGATTGTGTCTAGGCCACAACTGAGTATTTTACATCCAACCCACTAAGAAGAAGTTACAGGACAGTCAGATTCTCTATTTTAGAGGATTTGCATAATGATTTGTTCTTTTTTATTGCATTATTCTTTTTTCTTCTATATAGTTTCTTGCACATTGGTTATGACCTTAGTAACAGAGCACCAGGCAGTAATGAAAAGATTAAAAGCTGTCGTATCTGTTTTTTCATCCTCTCTTATTCTTCTGGATGTGTGTGGATGTATGTGTACATGTGTATAAGATGCCTGTCTGAAAGAAAAAGAGAGTGAGAAGAAAGGAGACTCTTGATGTTAATGAAGTTAAAATCAATTTGCTATCTCAATTTGTGCTACTCTCTTCTCCTATCTCAGCCTTACCTCTTTTTTTGTCTGTCTATCTAAGGGAGTATGTAGTAGGAAAATATAATTCCTCTTTATTTTTTGACAGACATATGCTACCCAACTATGAAAAAGAATTCCAGATCAATTAGCAGTCATACAGCGGCCTATTACACAAAGTTAATTACCTTTTAAAGAGACACACGTGCCCTTCATAGCAAGTGATCAAGTCTTAGTAAAGTTAATGTAATGGAAGCAGATAGAGATGACATTTCTCTCATCCTACTCTAACCTTAATTATTAACAAAGCAATGGGCAAAGCTTCACCTCCACATTAACTTATTTGCTGTCTTGGCTGTGTGGGCTCTAGTGAATTTGGTTTTCTGGTAATTTTGCAGAAGTAAAAGCAAGAAAAGGGAGGGTGATTTTTTCATGGTAATGGTTCATGTTTCCAAGTTGCCTTGTTTTGCCACTCCATATTAAAAATAAACAAAATTAACAAGACAACACTAACGGTCTGAGGACTTGATGTGCTCATTCAGCTTTTGAATCTGCTGTAGGAAACCTTTGATGGTTTCTAATAACTTCATTATCATTGGTCAGTCAAATCAAGCAAAAATAACATGGATTGACTGGGCTGTAGCTAAAATTCATCCAATCTGACAGTCAGTGGTCACCCCTTTTTTTAGAACTTCAGTGGGAGATTTCAGATTATCTAACTGACCTTGGAGATTCTGGTCTCTCCTTGTTCTCCTTTTCTCACCTCCCCAGTGTCTTTCTTTGTATTCATTCTGTTTCTGACACCTGCTCTGTATCTCTTCATTCTCAAAGTGACAAATAGTTTCTCTACTCCTGGTAGAAGTTGTGCATCAGTTCTTGTATTTCCCATAACGGGCCACTGAAATCAACTGCAAAGTTCATGCCATTTGGAGATATATGGAAATAAGTAACTATATTGCTATACACTCAGTGTTGCTACCAAATTCAGTAATACAATCAATTTTTATTTTAAAAAGTCCAAACATTACAGTAACTACAGTAATTAGAATGCTTTTTGTTTCCTAAAAAGTAAGTTACGTATTATACTAGGAGACTAAAATAGTTTGAACCTTCTGGGTGTGCTGCAACTCATCTCTTGACTTTGGAAATGTGCAAATAAGGGAAGAAGGAGGGAAATTTTTGCAGGGGGTTGTGATTTGAACTTTAAATCTGAGCCTGTGTGTTATTTTGAATGGTACTTCCATTTTTAATGTGATTTTTTTTATGTACCTTTCAGTCAGGAATGAACACATTAAATTATTTTAGCATTTGTAAAAATCTAACATAATAAAGAAAAGGAACTACAAACAAGCATAAGAAATCACCCTGTGCACATAAAATGGAAAATATGCTTTGGAATGTGCCTTAGGAAGTTTCCTTACGAAACAAGTTAACAACTAAAGATCAAAATCTTCTCATAATTCAAACAGGAGCTCACTACACACAGCACTGGACTGCTGATCCTGGTGCCCATGAAAGACTGACTAAGCAAGCCATTCAGTCTCCTTGCTCATTTTGAAATAAAACACCCATAAAGGGGCACTTTCATCTTACATACAGCCAATTCTTTCCTTGCAAAAGGCATTTCTATGACTCTACAACTGAGAGAGGAAAAACATTTCTATTTTGCAAGCTTTCACAGTGTCCTGTGATGGAACTGTTGCTAAAGGAGTGTCAAAAGCAATATTACTTCTCACATTAAAGAACATGAGGCAAAGGAGTGTGATATCACAGATATGACCACTGCGTGACAAAGGCTGCAAACACAATGATGCCAGAAGTTTACTAACTATAGGTCAGGTTCTCCACATTATTTGCAAACAGGCAAAAAGTGAAGAAATAAAAATAACATTGATACGTAGTGCATAATGTGCCTTATAGTGCATTTTTGGGAAAAGGCATTTTCTTCCTGCTTGTGGCACTTCTGGTGCATTTCTGTCACACTGTTAAATTAAAAACAAACAAACAAACAAAAACAAAAAAAAACACTAACAGTAAAAAACATCTCATACTATCAGGGGTAATGTGTATACAGAGGTTTTGGCTTCTGGTAAACAACAGATATCATGAACTTTGTGCTAAAGTCATGGGAGGTAACAATGACTGACGGATGTTAGTGCCTTCTGATACATTCCTCTGTCAGGCATGAAAACAGTGACCTGCTTTGCTTCAGGCTTTTCCTCTTGGTTTCTCCTAGAACCATATGGAATAATTTGGTCTGGTATCTACTTTCTGGTTAAAAAATGGCTTACAGGAAAGTTTTTAATTTTTTTTTAAACTAATTTATCTTATTCTTAATTGTTCTGATTAATTACAGATTTGGATAGAATTTTGTTTAATAAACTGTAATATATACTGTGTATAAAGGCAATAGATTTCTGGGACCATAAAGGTGTCGAGAAAGAGTGACAACACCAGCATCACTTAGCAGGCAGTAGGCTTCCAATATTCCTTGTTTCAAGGAAACTGTCTAATACAGATTTTTCAAATGTCAGAACATTTCAAAAAATACCACAGGGCCCTCAAATATGGATAGACTGGAATATAGACTCCACATGGGAGTCTTGGGGTTTCCTGCTCCTTGCTTTAAAGGTGAGTAAAGCTGAAGGTCCCAGCCCTGAAATACGGCTGCAAAGCCTACACTTCATATGCTGAAATTTTTTGGCCCAGCAGCAGGTTGGCTATGGAGTTGACCACAGTGATACAGGCCTCCCCTCTTCTTACACCAGGACACCAGGCAGGTAAATGGGTATAACTGGAATCCCTGGAAGACTGCTTCAAAACTGGAGTAGATGGCAACTTCTTAGCGCAGTGCCTCCAATTCAGACACAGTTTCAGTAAGAATTTGCTGGACGCAAGAAATCAAGAGTTGAGCATTTTAGGCTTCTCTAATCAGAAGCTGCTAAAATTTTACTCTAGGGCCAATTTTTTCCTGGAAGTAATGGTACCTGCTGCCTCTCCCCAAGAAACTTTAATGTTGTGCTGAAAAGCCTCAAGAGTAAGAATAAAAGGAGAAAGGAATTTAGCCTGCTACTAACCAAGAGCCTGAACTCTCTGTGAAAATAGAAATATTCAATTTTCTATCATTGTCAGGGAGGCAATGAACAACCTCCAGCATCAGGGAAGTTTAACTGCCTTTCTTGCTAAACAGAAATTTTGTGCATATAGGTGACTACCGACCCTTTTTTTATGTCTGTAACTCTTATATTCCAATGTACGGCATAAATTTGGAACTGTCTCTGAACCATAAAGTAATAATGTATGGAAATTTGTCTCTGATTATATGCTTTCACACGGTAAGGCAGAAGACTAAGAGAAAGATGAGTGCCACACTAATATTTACAATATATGTTAGTTTGACATGAGGGTATCACAAATTAAATTTAGAAAGCATAAAATTACAGTGAATATACTTATACTGTGGATCAATCTGGACAATCTCATAGATGTATAATACATCTTACTGGAGTAATTAAACAAAAAATTAGCAGAACTTCCAGATACAAAGATTTGCATGAGTCTTGGCTTGGCTATAAAATGAAAGAACATAAAAAGTAAAGATATTCAACACAGAAATGCAACACAAAAAATGATATATACTAGGCAGTGAATTAGATAAACACATGTCATAACTCTATCAGCTAAATTAAAAGGAAGAATCTGTGGAGAATTTCAGGGAAACCTAAGAAAAGTTAAGAACTGAACAAAACAGTGGTAGATTACATTCAGAATTGGAAAGAACATTTTAAATTACTCAAATAAGATTATAATATATTTCAAATTAAGCTAATCCAAATATCACTATGGACACCTTATTAAAAAAACAGTACAAGTTAAAAAAGCAAAAAGAATCAGGTACTCATTCTAAATTTTTGCAATGGTCGACTTCTCTCCGAGCATTGCACATCAGTCAAAATATTTGAAAAAAGTGTATAATGAAAATAATGAAGACTAGAAGAAGGCAGCAGTAACAACAACAGCAACAGTAACAAGCCTCTTCTGAGAAGAGTTAGAAGATGATCAGGATGGGGGATTTATACCAGATGCTTCACATTCTTATACATGACACAAGTCACATACATACTGAATACAGGATTTGGGAAAACAATGTTCAAGGCACAGATCTTTCATAGATGCATTTCATTCTCTCTCTATACGTCTTAGTATTGACTCTGAAATAAGACAGCCTGAAATAAGAAGAGAGGATGCATGCATTCAGTACATCAGTTCTTACCTGTGGAAAGGCAAAAAGCTGCAATAACTTAAAATGCTTGTCACAAAACCCAAATCAAGAATTCTGTTGATGTCCCATGATCTGGTTCAATCCATTAAAGAGAATACAGATGGGAAGTTCAGATTTGGATTAAGGCTCTTTCTGCATGTTATAATACCTTCCCAGCATCTCCTCTTGAAATATGGACATTAAGGTGTGTTCCTCATGGTTTGTTCTTCCTCAGGAGTAAAATTCTGCCCTCAAACTTTATTAACCATACTACTGATTATACACAAGATGAAACAAAGCAGAGTTATTTGCACTAAAAAAACCATTTGCTTTTCTAGGCACGAAGGAATAATAAAGGAACAAATTAAAATTGGTGATGACAACTGGTTCCGCTAGAAAATTAATAATACAAGGCTCAGAGTACTGGTCATCTAAACTGCATATCCATAAAAGGTTTCACATTCAAAGGGTTAAGATTTGATTGAACAGAAATTATATTTAGGAAGAGGGAATCTGTTTCTTTCAAACATTATCTTAGAATTGGATTATTTTTTAAATGCATTTCACATACAGCTAGAAATTTTGCTCTCTCCTATTTTCAACTGAACTGAGAGCACTTGGATTGTTTATGAACATTTGTGTATATATTTTATTATTAGCAGTAACAATAGAATTCTAGATATGCCCACCTTTTCCTTCCTTATGTCAATCCTCTGTTCATAGGCAACTAAGGACATTGTAGACCCTCTCTCTCACTTTGGAAAACATAGATATTTGGCTACAAGTAATTTTGGTTCTATTGCATAAGTCAATACATTTTTGTGTTAACAAACAACAACAATAACACAAAGTTTAATAGTGGCAAGAAAAATACGGCAAAACTCCAACATTAGTTAACTCAGTCTTATGATTGCACTCGCGCTGCAACTCCATCTTGCTGTAGCTGGTAAAGCTTTGAGCTTGGCCTTGCAGATTGTTAAGTTCTTTGTAAATAACTTGTTCTTACAAGGTGGCTGAACAGATGCTCTGAACAAACTGCAATGGGTTTGTCAGGTTCATTTTGGTGGACTGCCATACACTGTTGCCTGAAGGAGTGTCCAGATGGAGGTTAATCTTGAGCACATGGATGAAGGTGTGGTGGGGGAAAGTTTGTGGCTGGGCTGAAATTTAGTGAAAAATAACTACTTTGACTGCATATGTAGATGCAATCACATTCAAATTATTCTGTAGTGTGCATAGCCCACATAGATTAAGAAAATACAGAAAATTCAACAGTCTCATCAATAACAGAAAACTCCAAAATAAAACTCTACAGGACAGTTGGAAACTAATTTTGCAACGACTCTAGTGGAAGAGCCCCCTTAGTAGTTTAGCTACGCAGCCACTAGTTGCTCTAGAGAACAGGGAGCTGCTAAAGGAGCAGGCAGTGGTGCTCTGATATCAAATTCTTATTTTTTCTTCTGCTTAGTATTTCATTTGAAAAGCTTTCACTAACTAGAACAAAGAATAGGAGACATTATTAATGAGGGAGTGATCTCTTTATTTTTAATAGCTACCAGTGCATTTTCTTCTGACTTGCCAATCATTCCCAACTCCTTACAAAATTCTAACATCCTTAATATCCTGTGGCAGGAACTCCACAGTGCTCAACTTTTCATTTCCAGCCTGCATGTTGCTGCCTGTGTCTTATTTTATATTCTCAGACTGATATCCTCCTTTAGACAAAATACCTATGCTTCCTCACTGCTGTTTAACTATTTCTATGAAGTTTTTATTTGGCGGAATCCTGAAATTAGGTTGCGTCAAATCAGTGCAGAATAGAAGTAACTAAGATGGTTTAATGAGGTACTTAAATAGCAAAAGCAGGCAGTATCCTCTCTCAGTTCAGGAGGATAAATTACCCAAGTGAAGTGCAACACAGACAGACAGAAAATCTTTAGGTAAAAGTACCTTGTACTTTATAAACATATGAAAAGAATGCAATCATCTAGAGCAAAATCCATCAATGTTTGCTACACCGAGGTCAGGTCACAGCATTGATTCTCTCTTCACATCCAAACACGTATTAATACCATGCAATGTCTTTAAAATCATGCAGGGTTGTAATATTTCTGTATAAAGGAATCCTGCTTGCCACATGTGACTGATCAGGTGTGTGCAGTGGGAAAGAGAGCTACAGCATCGCATAGCAGCCTTGCTTCTCTTTAGTGGTGTTGGGCCGCCCTTGCATTTGAGCAGTCTGCCAAATACGCATCTGCATAAGGACTGCAACAACAGACACCCACCTGACATGTGCCCTAATATATCAGTTGATTCATTTCATCATGTCACTCAAATTTAGTTTCAATATTTCCTAATTCCTATAATCATAGAGACTAGAGTGCCTGAAAATTGTCCTTGAATGGCAGGTCAGGAAACTGTACAGACTACTGTGATTGAGATGCTACCTGAATTACAGTCTTTCCCAAAATCATTTTTCTGAGGTGCTCATTAGCTCTATCCACAAACACATGTTGAAAAATCACTTTAGAGGAGAATAAAACGCATGTTCCAAAAATAATATTCCATAAGATTTTCTCCCTTTCTTTCTGGACTTACTAGAAAGGGTAGATATGTTTTAGCAACCAGTATAAGCACACTGAGATGGTCTCTTTTTTTCTTAACTATTGCTTTCTCCTTATTCCTCAAAGCAACCAGACCAAGCAGATCTCAGTATTTCCAGGTAAGGAATATCAGCTTTCCCAAAGCAACAAAGTGGTTAGGGAGTTTCCTCTAGTTGGCACAATTTGAGATTAGCTTTACATTTCTGAAACATCAAGGGAAATGTTATAAAAGATGAAATTTTAAAAATATCAATGCTATTCAAGTGTATGCAGAAATGTGGGGAATATTCTGTAAAACATTTATTTATTTATTTATTTATTTATTTATTTATTTATTGCTGTCTGCCTACATTGGAATCTCTAAAGATTTGTCCTTTTGCAGAGCAACAGAAGAAAGGGATACAAAGGGAAGTGCTTTTATGACATGAATTCCATGACTACTTATCTTTTTGTTTTATTCAAGGACACACATCTTGGAATCTCAGTTTGTAATAAACTTGTTCTTTCAGAAACTTGTCTAACCAGCGGTAATCAATCACCCAAATATTCACTTAATCATTTACCTCATAAGTTCCACTAAATATTATGTATCTTCAAACTTATGTATGTAATGCTGAACACAATCAAATTGCTAGAAAACAAACACATCACACGGGAGATGTCCTACTATTATGAATATTACAGTGCTAAGAGCAGTCAAGGAAAAGAAAATAATTCAGTATGAACTTAAAGAAACAACCTCTTTTTATCAGCATGAGCTAAAAGGTCGAAAAAGCTGTAAAACAGTTTTAATATTCAGCCAAGTGTTGCTATACCTGGCAAGAAACTATAATTTGAATTTATAAAACAAACTGGAACATGCTCACCTACTGCTTTATCCTATGTAATTTCTAAGTCTCTTAAGAGTGAGACGAGTGTTTTCAAGATCAAAAGGGTTCTGATGATTGAACAGATTTAAAATAAAAGGGTCCTCTTCAAATCAAGGTGTAAACTGAAAATTTTCTATGGAACTGAGCCTTCTGAAATTCAAAGTGATATTCTGTTTCTTTAAATAATAATAATAATAAAAAAGAAAAGCGTAATTTATTCGTATTCATAAATGCAATTTATTTTCATAACTGTCTAGTTATTAACAATAAATGAAGATAAGATTTGAAACTTCTTCTCTGCTTATTATAGTTCAACCTCTTCTTTAGATATTACTAAAGCAGGAACTATCATATTTATGCAGTAGATTTAACTAGGATCTGTAGACTAGGGCATATTTTTTAGGATCTCACACTCATTTTCTAGTAACTCCTTTTCTAGTCTGCAACACATCACTAGTAGATTGCCTCAAGGCAAAGGCAGCTTTTTGCAGTAACTAAACTTAGCTGAGGTATGTAGAATTGAGTGACAATTGTTCATTAGCAGGAAAGTGTATGCAGGAGATATCTACCTCCAGTTCATTTCAATGCGCATGTGCACATATTTGCACATAATGTGTGCACATCTGAATTAAGTACAGAACTATGTACGCCTATGCACAGAAGTTATAAAAAACAGCAAGGTGATGAAAACATTTTTTGGGGGAAGGCAGTTGTTTACGCTGGCATATTTCTCTGGAGAAAAAAAAATCCTGGGGAAAAGGAGGAACATGCCCTGGATCAGCTGAAATCCAAATCCTGTTTCTAGTTGATTATAAAAGATCACTGCCAGTGCACTTTTCCCAAACTAAAATCAAAGCCCATCTATCACAGTAACACAACTATTAGAAAAGCACTGAGTAGAATTAGTCTTGTATCACTTTTAATGGGATGGCAGAACAAAATACTGTTTCAAAAATAGAAAGACCAAATAATACACTTCCAATTCATTCACAGATCCTGACACTTGCAGTTTGTCAAAGGGAAAATCTTCAGGGAAGACCATTTTAAAAATGCTTGAAAAACATTTGTATTATATCACTTCGCATTGCAAAACTTTGCAGGTGTATCTATGAGCTGATAGCTCTCAGGCTTTTTCAAATGAATCATCAAGAAGAGAATCTTCCTTTGCTGTAGTATTAAACCTCAAATGTAACTCTCCTGACTTTTGTTTCCCATCCATTTCAACAACATATTTTTTATGCCCATTAGGTGTATCTAACTCAGCCAACAATACTACATACCGTACAATGCAGCTGGGACTACTGGAATTTCTGAGCAATAACAGTAAAATGAGATTTATGGCACCTACACTAGTTATTGAGTGTCCTGCAGGTGTGCACCTACACAAGATAGGGTATTTCTTTTCTTGAATACATGTCATATCATTTCCTAGATCAACATAGCCCAGAATAGCATGAGTATGTGTTTGTGGTGAAATTGTGACTGTAGGATCTGAAGTATCAGCTGAAAAGGCTGGTAGTGGCTGAAACAACAGAATAAATCTATAGAAAATTTAATGATGACTCCATGCCAGGAATGTTAGAGAAGAAATAAAAAATCCCCTGCGTGTTTAAGCAATGCTAAACATCCTCTCAACCGGTGGTATAACAGATGAACAAGCTGACAGAAACTAAAAATAAGCTCATACCTCTACACATTACTTACATACAATAAGCATCAAAGCAGTACTCACAGCTAGAGAATATCAATGGACATGAGTGTTCATCCATCGGGAAATTATGTAGTTGCAGCTGGCATTCAGCATTGATGGTAAGCCTGTGGAGAAACCACCTATCTGTCACCATATATCATCACAAGGAAAGGTTAAAAGGAGCCACTTAGATAACCTTAGATAATCTGCCAGAAGAACGTTGACATCTTTAAGTAAGGCCTTCAAGTAAAAGACTGCATATACAGATTGCTCATTGGCTATTTAGGCCTAATTGAAAACAATGTAAATTATTAAAAACAAACAAACAAGCAAAACACAAATATATCCTTAAGAGTTTTCTGATCCCCCCAAATCTGTGCATGTTTCCTTTTCTATTTTTAAATGATATGGGATGGAAATAAGCGTTCTTTAGAAAAATAGGAAATGGCTCATGTAGTTTTTAATTCCAGTGAAATATAGATAATCTTATCTATATAGATAATCTTATCTAACCTTCTCTGCATTTACTTACTCAGTGAAATTAAAATTCTTTCCATCATTTTGGGGTACCTCTCAAAAGCTTTTTAAGTCTCTATATGTCATTCTCTCCTCAGTAACAGAGACATAAGAAATAAATGACTCATTCACACAGACCAGCAGCAATGTCTTCATCCTTGTTTTACATGGTTTCCTAACACAAAACACACTGTGAATGGAGCTGATTTAAAAATGGCTATTAGAAACAGATAGACTTCAGTCTGAAAGATTACAAAGTCAATCTATCAGTTGATTGCAACAAGAACTAGCTTGCTAAGTAGAACCACTACAAGTCTGTAGTGGTCAGGAAACCAGATGCTATTAACTTTGTGCCTGAGTTTATGCAACAGGTATGGGCTGTAGGTGATGGTGGTGGTGGTAGTGGTAGTGGTGGGCTTCGGTCTTTTCAAATCCAAAGCTACCAAACTGGATATGGAAAGGTCTGGTGTCTCCAATGAGGGATGGCAACCTTAGAAAAATGAATACTCTTATAGTTCTTATGAGAAAAGGAGGCTGAGCTGAGGGGCAGAAAAGGATTAAAAACATCTTTCACACATTCAGCATGATCATTCATATAATCCACTGGGTCAAAAATAATTCAATTTTCATCCATTTAAATAAATTTTGCAGTCCACGCATGTGACAGTTTCTTTAGGGATAGATATGCAAGTCTAACTATCATGAGGTAGATAAGTAGAAATCTACTTGCCTACAAATACTGAGACCTGATTTAAAAGCAGAAAAGGAAAAAAGAACAAGAGAGGATTAAAGTTGTAATCTTAATGACTAAAATCTTTATCCAAGGGCTATGGACATAAGCAAGAGCTCTACCACTCAAGTCTGTGGAGTAAGACTAAGAAGAGAAGGACACTAAAAGCGTCAATAGCATTTCCAACTCTTTAATTCCTTTCTTATTGTTTAACAAAGATTGTCATTGAAGCCCAACTGCAATTTCAAGTATGATTAGTATATGAAATTGCACTCAGAAGGCTGAATAAAATCACTGAAGAAAATGAAGCCTGTAAGGAAAATTTCTGAAAATTTTACTGTGAGGAATCTGGCATATGGCAGAACTTTCTTCTGTTCTATTCAGTTTTTCCACTAAGTAAAAGCATATTTTGATTTCCATAGGCTCTTTTCTGATTCAAATATATATAGGTTCTCTTATACTATACAGTGGAAGGCATCACAAAGTTTAACAAAACTCTAAAATCCTTCCTTCCACATTTCACCCTTGTCATGAAATGTGACATGCTGTCTTTCAGTGCATCTTATCTGAAGAATCATGCATTGACATTAGTTTAAATCTGGAAATACTTTATTTAGTCTTGCATCTAAAGTCTGCTCAGAAAGATTTCTCGCAGTGTTTCTGGGACTATATGCTTCTGACTTAAGCAAATACTAAAATATCTGACATCTACAATTCAGAGAAATATACTATCAGTGCTTAAAGATTTCTTTTTTAAAGACAAAGCTTTGTTTTTTAAACTTTGCAGTAGTTATGCCTAAATTTTCCATAAAGATTTGTCAAGCAAAAGGGCTGTTGGCACTCCAGTCTTCAAAAAGGGCAAGAGGGAGGAGCCAGGAACTGAGTCAGTCAGCCTCAACTCCATCCCTGGAAATGTGATGAGACCATCCTAGAGACCATTCCTAGGCATGTCAAGGGAAGAAGGTGCTCAGGAGTAGTCAGCAGGGATTCACCAAGAGGAAGTCATGTTTGACCAACCTGATAGCCTTCTACGATGGGGTGACTGGCTGGATATCCATCCACATGGAATAATGGGAAAGGCATGGATGTTGTCTACTTTGACTTCAGCAAGGCTTTCGACACAGTCTCCTATAACATCTTCATAAGAAAGCTCTGCAAGTGTAGACTGGACAAATGGGTGGTGATAAATGGGGCCGAGTCTACTTGGAGGCTTGTGGCCAGTGGTGTCCCCCGGGGCTCAGTACTGGGCCTGGTGCTGTTCAACTTGTTCATCAATGACTTGGACAAGGGCACAGAGTGCACCCTGAGCAAGATGCACTGCAGATGATACCAAACTGGGAGGAGTGGTCGACACTCCAGAGGGCTGTGCTGCCATTCAGAAGCATCTAGACAGGTTGGAGAGTTGGGCAGAGAGGAACCACATGAGGTTCAACAAGGACAAGTGCAGGGTCCTGCACCTGGGGAGGAATAACCTCAGGCACCAGTACAGATTAGGGGCTGAGCTGCTGGAGACCTCTCCCTTCCCATGGAGAGGGATTCGGGAGTGCTGGTTGACAACAGGTTAACCATGAGGCAGCAGTGTGCCCTCGTGGCCAAGAAGGCCGATGGGATCCTGGCCTGCATCAGGAGGAACGTTGCCAGCAGGTCAAGGGAGGGGATCCTGCCCCTCTGCTCAGCTCTAGTGAGGCCGCACCTGGAGTATTGGGTGCAGTTCTGGGTTCCCCAGGACAACAGGGACGTGGAGCTTCTAGACAGAGTTCAGCGTAGGGCCACAAAGATGATTAAGGGACTGGAGCATTTGTCATCTGAGGAAAGACTAAGTGAGCTGGGGTTGTTTAGCCTGGAGAAGAGAAGACTGAGAGGAGATCTATCAACATGTACAAATACCTGCGGGGTGATTGTAGGGAGGATGAGGTCAAACTCTTCTCAGCGGTAGCCAGTGATAGGACAAGAGGTAATGGGTACAAGTTGAAACACAGGTAGTTCCACCTCCATGTGAGGAAGAACTTCTTTCCTGTGAGGGTGACAGAGCCCTAGCACAGGCTGCCCAGAGAGGCTGTGGAGTCTCCTTCTCTGGAGATCTTCCAAACCCGCCTGGACGCCACATGCTCTAGGTGTCCCTGCTAGAGTAGGGGGGTTGGACTAGGTGATCTCTAGAGGTCCCTTCCAACCTCAACCATTCTGTGATTTGGTGATTCTGTGAAGATCAGTAGGCTTTAAAAAGGACACAGCAGAGAATAACAGAGAAATCTCTGAAAATGACCAAAGAGCAAAAGATGCCAAACGCTTTCAGCTACATACTTTAACTTCTTACCTGAGGGTATATAAGATTTTCCCATCGTTCCATATCCTGAGGAGCTGGTTAGGAGTGGTGATCCAGTGAGCTTCTGCTGTTTTGGAGTTTCGAAATATTGTGTCTGGTATCCAAATCAAACCAACCATGTTGCTGTTCAGAGTCAGTATTTTCATGGTGCTGTTGAAACGAAGACGACTGTCTGTCCATGTTTGGGCAAAAAATATATCAATTTGATATTCCTGCAATGAAAAGACCATATGAAAATTGAAATTTGTTCCATGCTTGTCACTACTACTTGGTCCTATTCCTATAAGGCCTATTCACATGTAGAATGGCAAGATATGTTCAAGCCAATGGAGCTATCTTCTCCTTTTTACTTACCGAGGAACTTAATTTTTGAATTTTTTGTACTTTTTTTTTCCTCTAGCTGCTTCAGAAAAGAGGCCTGGCTTCTCTCATGCTTTGGTCCTCTCCCACAACCTCCCTTTCACCTCCCTTTCAATTGTCTCTGAAAAGTCACAGGTACAAGATACAATTCACATAGGCTTCTGCGTCTCAGGGCAGAGTGATGAAAGAATTACTTGAATCTGTAGTACAGTGGGGAAATATGAACGGGAGCAATTTAAGTACACAGGAGAACAGTAAATTCCTCTGACTTTGGCAATGAATGCCCTTTGTTTGGTTGTTTTGTTGTTGTTTTTTTTTGGGGGGGGGGGGTAATTCCAATAAATTTCTTGTTCTGTTTATAACCAACTATTCTTTCTAAAGTTTCACTACAGTAGAATTTAAAACATCTGTGCACCTGTGACGTACCTTGTGTACATCGAAAGCTAAGACCTAAGATGCTGTTTTTACCATGAATAAGCTAATATCATGGCTTATATGTCACAAACTCTACTTTCTCATGTCTACTGTTATAAGGAAACAGTAAGCAGCAATAATAGATATAATAATGCAGAAAAATTACGTATGGACAAACACACAAAACAATATAGGTGAACATGTAAATATGCTGCCTGATGCACAGAATACTCCATAAAATAAATTATGTTAAAAACAGTACTCGAATTGAGAATTGTAGTCCTCAGAAGTCAAACAAAAATTGAGTTTATATTCGCCTTGTTTATCTGCCTCTTTCCATACAGCTCAGTAGCTAATACAAGAGTCCTATGGAAACGAATATGTGATCAGGTCATGAGACTCTCTCATAATTGCTGGACTGGTGAATTCACAACAGTAGCAGCTTTTTTTTTTTTGCTCACATGACACAAAGTTTATGTTATACCATGCATGTTAGCACAGGGGCTGAGGGGAAAATAAGACCTCCACAGATCCTCTGGTAAATGTGCTCTTGGCAAAGCTGAACAAAGGACTAGGATTCTTCAGAAAATCAGGCAGGTCTTGCCTTTGACTGCTCTGAACTTGCTTTAATTGCATTTTTGACATCTACTTCTAACTCTCCTATTTAAAAGAGAAGCTGTAAAAAGAAATACTATTAGGTGAACCCTATTTCATATTGCTTTATGCATAGCTTCTTAAAAGAGTTCATGATTTGAAGTGAGGCCAGGATTTTTACTCTTTTCTGAGAATCATCTAGTTCTCCTGCACTATTACAGTTTTGGCAGGCCGTTCTTCTAGAGCTGATGTTATAATACCAGGAAGCCTAATTTACTGCTCAAGGCCTCTCATCTCTACATGGCAAATGATCAACAGGTATATAAAAGGTGCTAATGTGTGCCCAAACACCTGGTAACAATAGATCACTTTAGGACTTGAAGTCTAGCCACCAAAGTAAATTAAGGGCTTTTTTTTTTGTAGTCTGTCTCACTGCCATTTTTCATTGTATTACCTTTATTTTTTCAGGGACACTGACAGATTGTAATCTGAAGAGCCTTTTTGGCATCTCAATGCTTACAAGTATGTATTGCATGTATTTACACACTTAAATAATGCAGCAATGGACACAGCATACCATAATACCATAATACCACAATACCATAAAGCTACCCACCTCTTTATAAATATTAAAAAAAGACAACTCTAGTTGATCAGGTTTAACACAGTAGAGTGCTTATCTCTCTTTACACTGAATCTGTCTCCATCACTTTATCCTTGAAAGTCCAGTGGCAAGAGTTAATTTGGCACATTCAGATGCTATACAAAGGAGCATGCCAGATGTTCACGGGTTTTCCAAACACAAAGAAAGTAGAGTTACTCTTTTTAGCTCACATGTGACAATCAGTATTTGCAGAATCAAAGACCATTTGTATATATTTGGCTAACGACTGTGTTGTCTTTTCACAGAAACAAGCTTTTGCATGATATTTCTACTTGATGTTATTTTATATGAATGCTTTGACTGTCAAATGATTACTAAGCTTTGGAGCATCTGTAATTCTCCTCTAGTAGACTGTACACATTGTGGATTTCCCTCCTCTGCAGAAGGAAAGAAAGGCTATGTAACACAACATCCCATAAGCACTGCAATTAGATCTGAGTAAGGTAAGCATCAAAGACAGTACAGATTCGTACATCATGGTTTGCTGTCCAGGTATACTATGCTGGCTGAGAAACAAAGTTTATTAGCCTAGAAGTAGGGCCATCCTAACACAGTTATGCAAATGCCTTTTTTTTTTTCACTAAGATAACTAGAACACTCCAGATGTTTGATTCAAAATATCTCAGCAACAGGCCAATGCAGCTCCATTCATTTTTTTTTCCGCTCAAATGAAGAGGTTCACAGAACTTCTCAGTTTTCCATTTCTTTATCCATTTTTCTTTACATAACCTTAGGTTATTTACAAAAAGCAAAGTAACATTAAAAAAAATATCAAAGTCAGTGGTATTGGTATTTTCAAAATTTTACTCCTATTTTTTTCACCAAAAATATCTACCATATGTGATGAGTGCACAAAAATTTTGGGCCCCATATAGCACATTTTCCCACTTTTAACAGCTTTGATTATTAATGAATTCTAAAAATAAACTTATAAAGCATTTTACATGTATAATTCAAAATCACCACTTAGAAAATCATTCATTTCATTCCAAATAAAATCTGTATACAGCAACTTTTACATTCTGCACAGATCTGATTAGATAAGAAAAATGTTTTTTGTAGTACTATATGCTATGTTCAAGGACATGATAAATTTAAAACTTAACTTAAGAAAGTCAAAGATCAAGAATGTGAAACTAGAGAATTAGGTTTCCTAATTTTTCTTTTGGGATTTACTCTTACATGACTGCATTGTTTTATAAATGTCATCACAGAAATTTGTTCTATTTTCAAGATGTATTGAAAAATATTTAGTATAATTTGAAAATAATACAAGTAACATTGTCACTGAAAATGGCTCCCCATCACCTCCAAAAATGCTATCTTTGAAAACAGACTTTTAAAACTGACACTTGACAATGCTCACCTAATTTCCAGGAAATATCTTCTCAAACCTACGAAAACATTTTCTGGTGGTTTCACTGGTGCTATATGAAAATAATTGCCTCATGAAGAACATTTCTGTGTATTCATATTGCATAAGCTCTTCTGAAAATTTGAAACATTTGCTGGGATTGCATGAGTTAATAAAAAAGTAACTTAAACAAAAATTACTATAAGGGACTTTTCTTTCTTTATATTTTTGACTGGAGCAAGAAGCCCATTTCTTTCTCTTGATTTGTGGACAGAGTGACATAAGTTAGCAATAGTTAACAATCAGCTGTAAATAATGATGTATAGTCACAGCTGCAACTATCTGATTTTAACATATTTTTCACATTTTTCACTTTCCAAACCTAATGTACCTGCATTGAAAATAATAAAGTCAGCAATGAATTATTTGCTTTTCTATTGTGTAGGAATGATTAATGATTGGAAACACCTTGAAGCTTCTATGGTCTGAGGTATTTGTAACCACAGAGAAAACACACACTTTCCAACCAAGTCTTTAACTGTTTCTTTATTTGAAAGAGGAGCTAATATATTGTTGGCAATACAAGAAGAATTTGTCCTACCAAGATGTATTATTTTAGCTGTGGGTTAATCCTGGAAAACACTATTTAATTTGTTATCTTAGTCAAATGATGTGTTTGAATGTGTACAGATAACAGCATGCAAATGACTTTGCTGCTTGTACTGCCCCTTTCTCATTTTCTGCATTTTCACTGTTCTTCACAACAACAACAGAGAGTCTTTTCCTTGGAAATTATGCTATAATTTCTTTTATGATACTTTCTACATTCTTACTATGGCTTATCACACAATGTGCCAGTACCAGTATAAAACTCCATTTGCCTGTAAGTAATGTACACCAGAGTGGTAAATTCTACTTGTAATCTTTAACCATTCCATAAATAAATATTAATCTTCCTCTTCATATTCCAAGCATATCATTTTATATGAAATATGCTTAAAAAAGAAGGTGGAGCCCTTTATATCCAAACAGTGTTACATAAATGTTAAGTATGATGGTTTAAGATCAGAACACAGGACAAGGTTGTTAAAGGAAACAGGAGAAAGCAATTTAAGCAGAAAAAAATGAGAACTCCTTTAAAACTAGAAATAGAGCAGTTCACATTCAGCCTTGCAAAAGCTCTCATATGAAAGTCAATACTTGTAATTCTTGTCAGTCCTTTCCAATCCTTTACTTAAGTCTGGTCAGATCCTTCACAGTTGTTACGCAGTAACTTCAGTGTATGATTTAAGGTAATTTTTTGCTTCAATTTTCCTCTGAACCCCTCGCTCAATCCTTGTCCTCAGTGGAAATTTGTTTTCCCTTTCCAGTTTAACAACATGGCTCTGAAGTCCTCCCTTTTGACTTGCTCCTCAGCAGAACACGACAGCCTCACAGGAGTGTAAAACTTCTGACTGAGAACATAGCAGAAATGGAATTATGAGGGACTTTTTGAATTTCATTTGCAGTAAAATAATATTTCTTCTAGCCTAACTCAGCACTGTAGGGAAAATTGAATCAACAACTGATTTCCCTACATCCTGCAAAGAACTGACTGATTGATCCACCTTTCTTTTCAGTTATGTGAGAAATGAATGAAATAAAAAGTTCCCCCTGAAATAAGAGATGAGCTTTTACTTTTCCTGAAGCTGAACATTTGCACGTTTGATATTAAAACACCAGTAGTTATTCTGGTGGACAGAGCCTACCTCTACTTTCCATGATTCATGAAAACTTACCCTGGGACTAAATGGACTAAAAGAAGGAGAGAATTGTCCTCTCTTCAGGCAGAATGTCTCTTAATTGAGTATTTGATCGTTTGAGGAGGTTCAGGCCATGCTCATAGCTAGTTTTGATATTCACGGAAATTAATATTCCCACAGAGATTGCTGCATCATGTGGACTGCTTGTTCCACAGACGGCACAGTCTATAGGTTATAAACAGACAGGAATCATGGTGATTGCCAGAGAGCTGGAATGCTTAAAAGATTACTGTAGCACTATTTCTTGGCAGGTACTTGCAACTTTAATTCTAATTTAAAACATTTGTAAGCAACTCTCAGATATCCTGTGGGAAGGAAGAGAAGCAAATTTGACACCTACACTCTCTTTTTGTGCAAATAAACTAAAAAAGAATAAATGGAGTCTGCTTGCAAAACTTGGTAAAGTAAGCATTGTATTTAAAATGCTTGGTGTATCGTTAAGACAAATACAAACCTGCTATGAGGATAGTAATTCTCATATACTTTCTCTGAAATTTCACCATGTTTTCTAAAAGACTTGGCATGAGTGGAGTAGCCACTGTAGGTGGCTACTGAATCTTGCCTTTAAAAAGCTCTGTCAGTTGGAGCTGTAAAATGATGCTCAGGAGCTGGATTTAGGGAATCTTCCTCATGCTTATATACAACACTTGGTTTTGTGGCAGAACAGTGGCACATCATGGCTCACCTTTCGTTCTCCATCAATCTGCTTTATTCCCACATTTTGACCTCTTCCTCCCCCAGCTTTGATTTTTATTAGTGATAGGTTCTGAGAGGTGAGAGAACTCCAGAGTTTATCTTTACCAGTAGGATAGATGCTGTACCTTCCAAAGACCCATCAAATGAATAAACAAACCAAAACAAAGAATGGCTAGTTACACTCTTTATTTTTATTAGATTTTTTGTGAAAGTTTGCTTTGACTTTTTAGTATAGCTACAGGTATATTAGTTGTATAGAGAAAATATAATGAAAGAAGGAAAGTCAACACTGAGACTATCAGTAAGAAAATAAGGGCTATTCAGATTAACACTGACAATGTATTTCAGAGAGAAATCAGTATTGTCTCTATTGCTGAACACTGAGTTAAAAAGGAAAAAAAGCTAACCCTTACATCCAGGGATTATGTCTTATCTGCTTCTGCCCATCACAGCCTCAACAGGAATCTCACTGCATGTAGGACATAAGCTGAGTTGCTTCACTACAGTGTTGTTTGCCGTCTGCTTCAATAGTTTATTTAGTTATTTAATTGATTTCTTGCTATGGTAAGGGTGAAAAACAGCAAAGCTCACACACAAAAACACACACAAAAAAACCAAAAATAGCATTAAAAATCCTTTTTCTTTCTTTTTTTTTGTTTGCATATTCATTTTGAGGGTCTTTCGAAAGTATAGCTGCCATCCTGCTGAGAAACATCAACTCTTGAGTTTCCTCCACGAAGGAAACTATTTTGGTCTCACCGAACCTATCCTGGCTCCCTGGATAGTTCTGCCATTCCAGATTCCAAATAACCTGTGACAACAGGTTCCTCAGCAAGAGGAATAGATATATTTGCCCTGGCCCACAGGTCCCCACAGGTCCCTGATTGTCTCCTCCTACCTTTGCACTGACGGATTATCTCATCTGCTTCACTCAGGCATTCCACAGTCAGAAACAAAGCAGGAAATCAGAAGCATGCAGCCCAATTCAGAAAATCAATTGTAAATCTTCTATTCTTTTCCCACCCTTTTTAGTAGAATACTCTTCATTTTTGCTGCTCATTATTGCTGCTTCACATTTATTTTAGGACTCTTGCTTTTGTCTCCTCTATAATGTTCTCAAAGGCATCCTGGTTCCTATGATTGCTCCATAACTGCACTTATATAGCCTCGCTTCTTGATGTGTCTTGAGGACTAATATTCATAGCCTGTGGTAGAAAGTGCCTGGAATTTTTATGATAAACTTTGTCTGTGATGGGCCATAAATATCTGCACTTAAACTGTACCAGTTTATAAAGAGGGATTTTCAAAATATGCAAGAAACGGCAGGGGAAGTAGAGGTGAGGGATATACAGTAAAGGGTAAGCTTTGGGTCAGTGGATCTAGTGGACAATATAATGCAAAGCAATAATCAGAAATAGCAGGAGATTGTTACTGGAGTACCATTGAAATTGACAGTGAAAATACAATGTTCACTCTGACCTGTAATTTAAGGTTTTATTGGGAAAACAGAAAGCTTGAGCTTTAGATGAGTTACAGAGAGAGATTTCAAATGCATAATTCCATGTGGTAAGAAGCTAAGGTTAGTAAGATAAATGCACAAGGACAGGCTTAACTCTTGTGGAGGTAGTAAAGAAATAACACTGAACAGAAGAAACAAAGAAAGAGAATATTAATTGTCTCTGAACATATGTTCACAGCTATACTTTATACAATAAAATGCACTATTAAGGTCTCCTAAGACTATTTCATATCTGAAAAAAGTTATAAAATAAATATAAAGATATTCAATAGTGCTCACATATTGCAACAAAAGATGAATCAACTTTCTAATAGCAGCTAATCTTGTTTGTTCATGAAAATAAAGGCTCTTAGAGATTGCACACAACAAGCCTTTATGCAAATAATCTCTGTGTTAAAGACAGAGGTTTTGTTTTGTTTTGTTTTTTAATGAGGGAAAAAGAGTCTTTTTGCCAAAGAAGTGGAAGAACATTTTCAAACATCTTTTATGCTCTTGGCAAAAAAAAAAAAAAAAAAAAGAGGTTACCACAGCAGTTTAATGAATATTAAGCTCTTAGCACACTCTTCTTAATACAAGTCAGCTATAAAGGAACGGGTCACAGGATAATGATGAAAAAGCAAACATTCGTGTCATACTGATTGATCAAGTATGAGATGCTCTCACTCATTATGAGTGAATGGAGAGATGGTAGGCAGAATTTTTTGAATAGGCAGCTGGTAAAACAAGATAGAAAAAATCCTTTTCAAACGTCCTCCTCCAGTGTCATTTTAAGGGGATCCCCTGAGCCTATACTATATCTTAAGAACTCAGCCTATTATGGTGTCCAAACGTCCCAGAGGTTAGACGTTTATTCTTATAACATCCAGAAAAAGTAGGCGAAAAAAAACCCATAATTTTATAGTATAACTTTTATTTTTCTTTTGAGAAATTCGGACATCAAGGACATCAATGTCTTCACCAGAGTTGTTCGTGAAAGCGATACCTCATCAGGCATTTAAGCTCCAAACTCAAACCCTCTCCTGTTTGCAATGAGAGGTTTATCCTGTATGTCACCCATCAGTAAACATTTTCAAGTGTAAAAATAATAAATTCATAGAATTTCACATTTGTTGAGCTTTTCTGCCAAAGAAGAACTGGACCATCCACACAGATAAATAAAGGAAGACTAGAAACAAAGCACATGCACTGCACAACCCGTCTTTCTCCTTGCTTTATCACTACCTTACTTCTTGCCCCTGTCCCTTCCATTGCAAATCTGCCACAGAGGCAGTCAGTGCTAAGAAATGCAAACATACGCCAGTTTGAACTACTCTGTCTTGGCCAGTTGTCTATGGCCATCTTTGATTTAGCAGAATAGACATGCAACACATACAGTGATGGGGTTTTATTTTGGATTCATAGCAATATTTAGTTTGGTATTTTTATTGTCTTTCTATTTCATCAGCTATTGCAATTCTTCATGTCGAAGGCTGCAACACCAGATCAAGTAGCAGATGGCTGATTGCCATGCATTGGGACGAACACTGGGAGCAATTTCAGGAGTCTGGGCTGTTCCTCTAATCTGTATATATGCACATTCCTCTTGGACTCACGGACTTCATCGTCCCTCAGCTGGGGAGGCTCTAAAGGAGCCTGTAGGACATTTCCAATACCTGCTTTCTTCAGAAGGAAAATGAGGGTGCCTGAAGAAAAACTGTAAGATTTGTTTTGCAAAGCTCATTAAGAAAAATGAACCATATTAGCATAATGATGCTTAGATAAACTCACTCCCTACTGCAGTTTAAACTCACTCCCTCACTCAGCATCTGTTAATAACTGATAAGAGAATATAATATTTCCACTATACACCAAAGAACAAAATGTAATTCTGCTCTTACTTATGAACTGATTACGCTGTTGTCAAAAATAAATAAATAAATAAATAAAGCTCAGGAGATTAACATGAGTGCCACTTAGGTAGGAAAACTGCTTTATCTTGATCAGAGTTTCACTTCCCCCCCAGCAATGGACCAGGCAATACATGGAGGTGATAACGCAGGTGCTCCTGCCATCCCTTGTGTGGCTGCCCAGTGCCTGACTGTAATTAGAAATAATGACAGCAGCTTTTCCAACTTCCCGGGAGCAGGAAAGGGCTCCCTCGGTTTCCACAGCAACGCTCCCGTCTCCGCTCTGTCGCGGGGAAGCAGCAGTTCCCCTCCCGTTGCCACAGCAACCACAGGCAACAGGTCCCCAGCTGCCCCCCGCGCTGCAGCCTCGTGCCCAGCTCCATCCCCAGCTCCATCCCCAGCTCCGAGCCCAGCAGCTCCGGCAGCGGCTCCTCCGGGCCGCGAGGGATGCGCAGCTGAGGGCGGCTGCGCGCCCAGCCCGGGAGAGGCACCCGGCTCCCTTCCGCAGGGGAGGCTGCAGCGATGCTCCTGTTCGTCTGGGTGCGCTCAGCGGGATATACCCTGCAGCTGGAAGTCGTGGGGTCACGGCACTTCCTGCAGCGCGGGTACTGGGGCTCGTCCTCTGCCCGCCACTGAATGCCATTAATTCCAGCCTAGTCTCTTTGACCCACCTGTGTTATTTTAATGACAGGAGAGAAATAATCGTGTTAACCCAGCCACATTTCTCTGACCTCTGATTCTAATTCCTGTTTATTTCAGTCTGCATTTTTTCGGTTTCTGAGTACTCTCAGAGCTTTGTTTTGAGTCTTATTTTATTTTTACTTTCCTAATTTCAGGAAAAGGAATATGAAAATAAACACATTGCTTAAGAGCTGGCAGGACTTCTTCTTTCTGAGCCCAGCTAAAGGTTCTCCAGTCCTAAAGACCTTCCATTGCAAATAAATAATATAAATGCTATAAGCTTTCCAAGCACCCTGTGAATTTTTCTTATCCACTTTAAATATTTCCAGCTTATTAAAGCTCCTTGCAGCAGAGGGAAACAATAAATCCTCCATGCTCTATCCCATGGCTGAATTGGAAACCTTGCAAGAAAGCAACTGAACTAAATCTCAGGGCCCACATTTGTTTTTGTTTTCACCTGATATCAACACAGTCACTCTGTTTACTTCATGGGAGCTCCAGACTTGATGTTATTGTAGCACAAGTGAAAAACTCAACTTTAATCTGAGAACTTGTTCCAGTGCAGAAATAAAAGAGATCTATTAACTATGGCATTTTCTATTTCATTGTTATTCTCTAAAACATATTTCATAATGACCAGCTGTGAAATTTTGCTTTAAATGTTTCTTGAAACAATTCACAGTATACATTGCAATTGAATATGAAAGGAAAAAATACATATTGCAGCAGTTTCAGTACAGAAGACTAGTTCATATGAAGTTCAGAACAATATGAAGGAAGTGGACATGCTTTTTGATAATGGAAAAATGCATGAATTTTTACTTTTAAATCTAGTAAGATGACAGTAAGAAAGAAAGCAAAGGACCCAAAGTACAAATTGTTCTAAGTAGACACTTTTTTCTCATTCTTAAAATGTGTAATAAAAGCCATGAGAAAGATGTTTGGAATTGTTCTGGAAGCATAACTAGCAATAATTCTTTGAAAAAGTGAACTGAGGAATGTAAAAATGCTTGAAAGCATGAATTGAATGACTGAATTTTTTAATTATGTATGTATTTGCTAAAAAGCAACTTTCTCTCCTAATTGATAAATGCCTGCATACAAGCCAGCTGTCATTAGAGTGAATAAAGCTGCAGGAGCTATCCTAGTGCAGCTTCTCTTTCTACAAATCCATAAAGGGGAACAGTCATGAGAGCTGCAAAATGGCCACCTGCTGCAACTTTGCCACTTAATTTCGCGTGCTCCATAATAAAAGTGACATTAGCACACTGCCGGGGAAATGAATGATCAAATATTAAACTAAAGGAATATCTCATCTGAACCTTCATTGGAGGTTCATTTCATCTTGCTCTTATTGCAGCTCACAGGTGTAGGAGTACTTCAGAGATGAATGAGATTGAGCAATCACAAGAGCAAAGATGGGGACTCTTCTACCTGGATTTATATTCTTTGATACTAAGCCAAGACTAATTACTTGGAGAGTGAGAAAAAAAGCTTGAAGTTCTACAAAGAGAAAAAGAACATTCCCAGAAGACAACTACACCGGACAGATGTCAGTGTAATACTACCGAATGCATCTAAATCACAAGGTCTAAGAACTTAATTTCAGGGAAACACCTCAGGAAAGCTCTTACTAAATTTTCTGCAATGCTTCAGGCATCTTAAATGCCTAAAGATACGCTATGGAGCAAACTGAAGAATTCTTGTTAACTGACTGATGAATAGGCCATACCTTAAACTCATAGTTTATATGCCCCAGAAAAACAGAATATTGTTGGGTATAGACTAAGGGAGAAAGATGATCTAGACAACAGCACATTTAACTCCACTCATTGAACATGTATCATGGAATGCAAGTTTAACGGAGCCAGGAAAACATTAAAAAATTGGTCTGACTGCAATTTTCAGCAAAGTTTCTGAAGAGAGGGAGGTAAGCAAAGAATTTTTGCTCTTCAGACTAAATGATGATTGAATAGAAAAGAAAAATATTTTTTGTAGTAGGGCGTAAGATCCTAAAACTTTCCCTTCTTGTTATAGTCCTCTAACCTTGTTTGAGAAAGAACTTTCTGAGCTTCAGAGTAGTTAACATCACACAAAAGACACATGCCTTCTTTCATCACACACAGTGTTTGTAACTTAGGCATGCTAGAACTAGGAATATTGCCTGTTATAAATACTGAAATGGGAATGAATCTCACACCTAGAACCTGCAACGTGTTTGGGTACACTGAGAGACAATCAACTTGATAAATTGTGTTCCCAGAGAGAGGTATTTATCTTTTAACCCTGTGATGAATGTCACAGTTCTTAAGATCTCTAGTTTAACTTCAGTTTGGCAGGCAGTCATTGAAATAAATCAGGAAACATAGTAAATAAAAGGGCACATTGCACCACACTTCAAGTTTCCATACTATCTTAAAAATGAAACATTTCTGATAAAAAAAAATGAAAATAGAAAGCTATTCAAGCAGTTGAGTAAAAAATGAATGATATATCATAACATTCCCTAATATTTATTCTGAAGGAAACTAAAGAAATAAGAAATAAAGTTCTAAAACAGATCTGACATAAAAATATATTTATGTGGATGGGAATTCTGAGGCAGATCAAAAGAGAATGGAATCAAATAGCAAACGACTTTCAAACAGATCAGAATGAAGAGCAAGCAAGTGGAAGTGAATGACCAAAGTTTTACACCTGCTGCCATAAATGAAGGCTTGCGGGGAGTATATCAACTGACTGAAGTACTCTATTCCCACCAGGAATCCAAGTATTGAACCAGTTAATTACAAGTAAGCCACCCCTTCTGCCAGAAGTATTTTCATAAATAGATCTCTACGTCAATGGATAAGGAAAGCTTATAAGGAACAGTAGGAACCCCAAGGACAATTCAGTGTGATCTTGGTCAAAATCATATCTCCAGAATTATAATGCTAAAATTCTCAAATCTAGAAGTGAAACAAGATCCAGTTTAGAGCAATTTATTAGGAAATACACTTCTATTATATATGACTACATCAGAATCCACTTTCTATACTGCAGGTGAGTTTGATAGTCACAAATCATGAGTCAGATGACTTGTCCCATTATAGAGAACTATTTTCAGAATATATATCAAAAGCAGTATCAATGTCAGATAAATGACTCAGTCTGACTTCATAATTGTTGGTTTTGTTTCAATCAGAAAAGTACAACCACTTGTGAGTATGAAGTTATAATAGCAAATTCATCTTTTTTAATGTTACAAATAAGTTCTTGCAACTTCTTATGGAAGTTCTTGTTACTTGGATCATGAACTAGAAAGTCGCAAGAAGGGTAGTTTTAAAAGCAAGATTTTATCTGGGCTGAAAACCTGTCCAAATGTGTGACCAAAATGAGACAAACAAATAAACAAACAAACAAAAAAAACCCAAACCACGGTCTGTGTATTGTTGGTAGAAATTTAACAGAGCCTTGTAGCTAAATATCCTGGAGAATCTGTCCAAAACAGATATTTTTCACAGCTGACGGAACTGGAAATATTGCTGCAAAGTTCTGAAGCCGGAGCTACAGAAATAAAAGCAAATAGCCTGATTTTTCTGACCTGTACGTTCTTTTATTCCCACGAACTACAAGCAAATGCAGATTCTTTCAGAATGATAATTTTATCAGAACCCAGAAAGACTCCACTGCAAGGTTTCTACCCAAGTAAAACAGAAAATGGCAGAAAATACTTCACCAAAAGAATTTCCACAGTTTGAGTTAACACAAGTTCATTAAGAGCCTCGCATTACACGAGAACAGATATTTCAGAGGATATGTAATGTTTGTTGTTTGCAGTGGGATATGACATGGAGAAATCATTGCGACTATGAAGAGAGGTATTTACAAAGGTGTATGCTACTAGGTTGTTGCACGTAGATGTTGACTTTTATAGCAATAAATTGCTAAATCTGATAAATCAAACAAATACTGATTGATAACTACATGGTTTGACAAATTCTGGAAAATAAAGAAGAAATCAGGACAGGTGGTGCCTTCTAAGTAAAACGGTAGAAAAATAAAGAACAAAATAGAAAATGTGCAGTTAGACTGCTACTGTATTTTTATTCTCTATAAACTGCTAAAACAGTTTAAAATGTCAGTTCTATCATTATGGCAGCTTGATACAAAATGACAGAGTCAGACTGAATATCTGGATTTTCTTAATGTACTTTTGATACAACAAATAAAATAGTTTTAAAGTAGTTCTTCTTAATGATTTCCGACATTAAAATCTTAATATTAATTAGACATACTGAAAAAAGTAAATTAGTGTGATAGGCATGAAGTAGTTTTCAAGGACAAAAATACATAGCTCAAATTCCTTCCTCTAAAACTTGAGTTTGAATTGATGCACATTGTGAAAAGCTCACCATTTTATTAAAGTCATCCTAAATCCACTTTTGCAAAGGCATCTTTACCTCTGGAGCAGTTCATGTCTGATACATTTTCTTGATGACACTTGCTAGATTTTCTCCAAGCATTGTTTTCAGTGTCAAGGATTAGAAATGCTCTTTTGCAAAAATGCTAGCTAGGACAAAACTAAGTGTTATCAGACTGATCAATTAATTACACAAAAGACCTGCTTATCCTACAAAACGCCGTCTCTACAATGCCCTTCCAAAATACCATCTACTCATCCTAGGTGGATTAAATTAAGTAAGAATTTTTATAATGGTCCTCTGTAGAATGACTTCAAGAAACATTGTTACAAAATCCTTCCAAACACAATTTTACACAATGGATACAAGTGATCCAGTACAAATTAGTTCTCCTTATGCCATGTGGAGATTTTGAAAATATCCTTGCACCCACAAATCTTTTCAACAACAGCACCGTGCTTGGAAAGCTTGTAGTTGAAGAGCACCTCACTGCATGGTGCACTTGAACATCACGGTTGCCAGCTATGTAAGACAGATGAAAGCTGCGAGCAGAGATGAACCTTTCATCTGGCAACAGTGCATCTTTACTTTTTTCCTCTAACATGTGAACTAAAATACCTTCCAGAGGCATTAGTGTAAAAATATTGTGGTGAGCAAAACCCCTACATTTGTCCTTTCTTTCACATAAGTAATATTTTTGCTTATAGGACTGTATACTCTTGTCATGCCTTTGAACAATGCCTTCCTGTTCTCTTGCCCTCCCTACTACATCTACAAGATATTAATTCTATCTGTGGAGATTAATAGTATAAAAGTATCACCACCGAAAACTTCTATGCGTACTTGCTACCTGACTGTATCCTTAAGGTTGCAATTAAGTTATAAAAACATGCTGTTTGTCCAGAAGTCTATAGGAAGACCTTTTTTGTACATGTAATTAATTGTGAATTTATTTTTTCTCTTAAAGTTTTCTTCAATAAAGATGCAATATTTGGATGAAAATTTATAATACACATCTGACCAGATTATTAAAATATCTCACAGAAGATTTATATACAGCTCTGTCCATAAAGCTATAATGATTCTGTTGACCAGGTAGCCAAATTAAAATACTGAAATTGCACACACTACAGAGATAACTGTTCAATATTTTGTATTGGCTGGAAAATATCATGGATGATGTAGGAAGAGGAAATTGTACTGCAATGCTGAAATTCTACAAGAGAGAATTTGTATTGAGGTTGCAACTAATGCTGACCTTTCCTTACACAAGTGTTTAACCATGACAATATTATTTTAATACAACTGTATAAATATATTTATAGAATAAGATTTGTGGGGGATGGGGAGTACATGTGGGAGTGTGCATGCATGCTTTTTTATGTAAGGATAATTTGCTCATAAGATTATGAGAAAGGTTATGAGCTCATAAGCTTTCTCATAAGCATTACCCATAAATGGAGTAATGCAAATCTCATTCACTCTTGGCCACCACAAAGTGACCGATGCTCAGCCACAGTGCATGAGTCTTGATGTAGCGGGAAGGCACAGCAGGAAGGTCCAATTCGGGTGGCTGAAGTTGATGCCCCTGCATACTTGCAGCTATATTGTCCCCTAAGGCAACTCAGGCATGTTTGTACTCACACCTTCTGAGCCCAGAACTCAGTCTCTGTATGTGCATACTGCCCTTTCTCCATCATCAAAGTAATACACACCATTTACTCGTCCTATGCCCCCCTCATCAGGTTTCTGGAGTTCAAAGACAGATTGCCACAGAGTTCATTTTATGTTTCTATCTAGTTTAATGATATAACTTACTTAGACTGGTTTCTGCAAATCACTTGTTAAAAATTAAATCGCATCTTGGTGCTTTAAAGACAATCATGCTGACATATTGGGTATACAAAGCAGCAAAATACAGCTGCACTTAGTACCTATGACCAGGAAAAGATATCAAGAATCAATCCCTCGCCCCATGTTTAAGAATAATAAAAGACACACATTAGTCTATGCTTTTATGGAAAAAACTTGAATGGGCTATGGCTTATGACCAATTTAGAATAATTTAGCATCCAGATAGTCTGCACTGGAACAATAAAAATCTCATTTGTTCAGATTTATTTTAACA
Organism: Crypturellus undulatus; assembly: GCA_013389825.1. Lineage (NCBI taxonomy): Eukaryota > Metazoa > Chordata > Aves > Tinamiformes > Tinamidae > Crypturellus > Crypturellus undulatus. Next base: position 1,292,464 of record VWPW01003264.1, on the reverse strand, counting down.
GCAAGATAATCATAGACTAATCATATATGCATCTTTTTGCCTACTGCATGATATATGCTTTCATTTAGGCAAAATTACAATAATTTTAAATTCACTGGTTTTAGAACAATAAAAAGGTAAAACCAATTATTTTAACAAATAAAAAAGCCTTTGGGTCATTGATAATTCAGAACTCTAATGAAGAAAAGAGAATAAGATTATTCCACAGATATTCAAGACGAGGAAACAGTCTGGTTTATTTTTACACTGTTGATGAGTTGACTTATCATTCATTTGAAGAACTTCTTTCCTGTGAGGGTGACAGAGCCCTGGAACCAACTGCCCAGAGAGGCTGTGGACTCTCCTTCTCTGGAGATCTTCAAACCTGCCTGGATGCCACCCTGTGCCACGTGCTCTGGGTGTCCCTGCTAGAGCAGCGGGGTTGGACTAGATGATCTCTAGAGGTCCCTTCCAACCTCATCCATTCTGTGAAATTCTGTGAAGTCTCAGTATCATGCCAGGTATTGTAGGCTTTAAAGTTCAATACATTTAGAAAACAAAACAAACATCAAATTGGTAAATCTCAAAAGAAACAAACTGAGTAGCCAAATTCAAGACTATCCTAGCTATCTTCAGAACAATTCTTGAATTAATAAATTTTAATCCAAAATTTTAGTCTGGATGGAAGTCATCATATTTCCTGCTTATTTTTAGGATTAAAAGGAATTGCTTTATGACCATTTTCTCCCATATTAGAATTTCTTCAGTTACTTTTCCAATTTCCAGATGGCTCCCTCAGCAACTCTTGACTCAAATGACAATAAGAACATTCTGGATAGGTAAAACAGAGGAAATTGCTGTGAATGGCACACACCAAGCACTTCTTAATGACAATCACAAGATTGGCACTAGTTTAGCAAGTGAAAAATCAGAATAAGAGACAGAGACCTTAACACAAAAGGAAGCCTCCTGCAGCAACTGCATCAAAATTAAAGCAGTAAACAAACAAGGGATTATCCATATTATCATTTTGGTTCAGGGTGACTGCTTTTTTAAAGGCTTTCAGACAGGAATTATATTCCTCAATGCAGTCCTACAACTCTGTCCCAGAGGAAAGAAGTATGGATGCAGTAAGGCCCTTGCTTTCCCCAGAAACAATTTTCAGTAACCACTCCTCAAGAGAGACCTTGTCCTCCAGAACCTCAGATCTAACTTCTAGATACAACTGCTGGAGACATTACAGGAAGGAAACATCTCTCCTTGGCTCCTCTCCAGTGGTAAGCAGGCACATACAGGCTGCAGCCTCAGACAGCAGCAGCCTGGACAACAGATCTCCTAAAATTGGGTAGACACACCAAAGATGGGTTATCTCTGACAAAGAGATAACCCTTGAACAGCCAGTGGCACTTTCGAAATTTTGAGCAATGGGTATATTTTACCTTGTAAGATTTTACTATTCAAATGCTTCTCTGATTTTCTAGACACAGAAGAATGTAATGAATATTTCTCACCCTCAGCTCTCGTGAGTGACCTACATTATTCATAATTATTGTCTGATTTGCATGTTTGCCAAGCAAATAACAAAAATCATGAAAAGTAATGACACCCAATATGCAAAAAGACATTAAAATAGATACACATGAAATATAATGATATCATTCTTTTTAATTAAAATTTGTGGTAAAGTAGTGGACTATTCCTCCAGGATAATCTTTAAACTCTGTGCATAATAAGCAAGCTGTTAGAATGGTTACAACATGACACATAGACTGTTTTTTGTACTCTGTTCATCTCTAACTGAAACATAATCAGCTATGACTGACTGAGGAGTCTGTTCACATGTAATTTAGGAATTCTGATTAACTATGTAAAATTGCTCAATATTTAATGCTTCAGTGTGCAATGAGTCAGCTATGAACTAGGTAAGTTCTTGGTAGATTACTGCCCACTCTTTCAGAGCTAGAACACAGATAATGAGAGACAAAAATTAACTACATTTTAAGGGTTTGGATGAGCCTTGCTAACATCAGACAAAACTTTTCAAATTCTATTTCAACACCAATCCTTGAAGAATTAAACCTTTTAACACAATTAACTTATGGAAAAAGACTTTTTCAGTTACTACTTTGTCTAGGGAATGATTCGTGTCAGTCCTGCAAGCTTCTCCCGGAAGAATGGAAAAGGGAAAAAGAAAAAGAAGGAAAAGCAAGATAAGTAGCTCATCTGACATGATTCACCAGCGTAGGAGATGGTAGAAAGCTAAAGGACTCTACCTAGGGTTGCTACAGGCAATCCTATATGTAGCATATGATGAGAAAGGAGGTGTGCTGTGTTGAGTCCATCCCAGAATCATGTTCAACTCTCTAGTGTCCATACTGAAGAGAAATACCAGAGACACCAAGGAAAATACAAGATGAAAACACCTAGAAAAAACATTCAAAGAAAAATTAAGAAATGGATAGATGTAGCACCTGAGGATGGTGACCATTAGGTACTTAACCACGATTATGAGACTGGGACGATGGTCTTTGCAATCTCTCACTTCATTAGTAGGAGTAAACAAATGTTCTGTTACCAAACTAGAAGAATTTAATGTTGCATGTAATTTAAATTGTCATTCTTCAATAGCATTACTGTTTTGTGGAAGATGGAAAACTCTGAATAAGCTCCATTTCTACAATATACTATCAAGTTATTTTTGATGCATAGAGATGACTTTGAGAATACTGTCTCTATAGAAACTAGTACTAAGGGAAGTTCCTTTGCTCTACTTTCCCATTAGAGAAAGATAAGAAAATGTTCTCTTTGTTAGCTGGTAAAAATGGATACATTGTGCATTTAAAATTTTTCTTCTTGTTCCTCTTTACCCACTTTCATATTTGACATTATTGCCTTTGCGTAAATCTTGATCATCTTCCTTTAAGACTGGAGTTTTTCTTTTTTTCCCTGCAAGTTGTTCTGTTTGTATATATGCAGGGGGTTGTCTTATTCTGAAACGCACAGCACGCACACAAAAGAAACACCAACACAAAAGTCTTTATTCTGAAGCTGATGTGGTCTATACACATTAAAATGCATGCACGTTTTGATATGGGAAATCCCAACCTAACACTTCTTACATAAAGATTAAGCTTGTCTTCATGCATAATACACAGTGAAGCTGAGATGAATAATGATTTAGCAGAAGAATAAAACTGAAGAAACTGCTTTAAATTATATCACTATGTATCATATAGTAACATCTACACATCCCTAATTCCCACTACTGTTCCCCCTCGTTGTGCTAGATTCTGTATCTATATGCTATAAATATATATTCTTTACTTCTAAAATTTGTAATTTCAGTATTTCAAGAACTAGGGAACAAGCCCATTTAAGGCACAACTTCATCCGTCAGTGTTGGCCTAACTAAAATGTGGTAAGAAGGTACGAAAGCAGACAGCTCTGCCTGAAGAATCCCGGCTATCTCTCACATATAGACGATATAGTCAGCCACTTGGGAATGCAAACAGTCAGAGCTCAAAGGCAATGCAGAACAGACTCTCGGCTGTATCTGACTAAGCACGTGCTCCTGAGTCACTCTCAAGCAAAGTCAAACAGTTAGATTGAATCATCTGTGCTCTTTAGGATAGCTTACACAGCATCGAAGTGCTGAGTGCTGTCAAGCACATGATCACAGTAGAGCTGAGAGATTTAAAGGCATTTTGCCTTCTTCGGGTGAGGCGAAGTGTGTAATTAGGCACCAGTTTGGACCCAGTAGCAACAGTGGATCAAATCTCTGGGTCAAACATAAACAAGATGTTAATGTTGCTCCATGCCTAGATCTCTCAAGCTGTTGCATAGTAATACATTTGGGCAAAATTGATCATCAAGGGTTTCCAAAGTGATACTGATTGAAAGGCATACTAGTCTTTGGAGAAACCTGTGAGTGAACATAATTTCAGCGATTCTGACTACTTTGACTTTCAGAGATGAACATTCCTATTTTTTATACCACTGGTAAATCTTGTATGAAATTTAACAAATATAGAACCAATAAGAAAGAAAGATGAACTACAGACAAAATACTTCCTCACAACAGCCAGTGATGTATGTGACATTATCAAGAAGGATCAGAGTTGACTCACTTAATGCCACAGAATGATGCTGTCAGTTTGACCTTGGTTTCCAAAGGTTTAGGTCAATACAATTAGACCACTCACAGTCTATCACTTTTCTTGTTTGTATTCTCATAAAAGGCACCTCAAATAATTTCTTATAGGCCACTGCCAGCGCTGTAAAAATGTTCTGCTCTTCAGTAGGTCGGTCCCCAGCCTGTACTGGTGTCTGAGGTTATTTCTTCCCAGGTGCAGGACCGTGCACTTGGCCTTGTTGAATTTCATGAGGTTTCTCTCTGCCCAGTTGTCCAGTCTGTCCAGGTCGCTCTGGATGGCAGCACAGCCCTCTGGGGTGTTAGCTACTCCTCCCAGCTTCGTATCATCTGCAAACTTGCTGAGGGAGCACTCTGTGCCTTCATCTAGGTCATTGATGAATAAATTGAACAGGACTGGACCAAGGACTGACCCCTGGGGGACACCGCTCAGCACAGGCCTCCAACTAGACTCTGCACCGCTGATCATCACCCTCTGAGTTCTGCCATCCAGCCAATTCCCAATCCACCTCACTGACCACTCATCCATCCCACACCTCTAGAGTTTGTCTAGGAGTATGTTGTGAGGGACGGTGTCAAAAGCATTGATGAAGTCAAGATAGAGGATATCCACTCCTCTCCCATCTGTCCAATTGGTCATCCCATCATAGAAGGCTATCAGGTTAGTCAAGCATGATTTCCCCTTGGTGAATCCATGCTGACTGGTCTTGAGCACCTTCTTGTCCTCCATGTGCCTGGAGACAATGGCCAGTATGAGCCATTCCATCACTTTTCTGGAGACGGAGTTGAGGCTCACTGGCTTACTGGCCTGTAGTTGCCCGGATCCTCCTCTTTGCCTTTTTTGAAGACTGGCGTGACATTGGCCTTCCAGTCCTCCGGCACCTCCCCCGTTCTCCAGGATCTTTCAAAGATGATGGAGAGTGGCTTGGCTACGACATCCACCAGCTCACGCAGAACTCTGGGGTTCATCCCATCAGGGCCCATGGATTTGTGTGTATCGAGTTTCCTTAGGTGATCTCTTACCCAATCTTCCTCTACCCTGGGCAAGTGTTCCTCTTTCCAGGCTTCTTCTCTTGTCGCTAGGGCCTGGGACTCTACAGGGCTGCCCTTGGTAAACACTGAAGCAAAGCAGGCATTCAGCAGCTCTGCTTTTTCTGTGTTCTTCGTAACCAGGGTGCCCATCCCGTTCATCAGCGGACCCACATTTCCCCTGACCTTCCTTCTGCTGTTTATATATTTGAAGAAGTTTTTCTTGTTCTTAACATCCCTCGCCAGCTTGCATTCCAAATGCACCTTAGCTTTCCTCATCATATCTCTGCATTCCCTGACTATACTCCTGTATTTTTCCCAGGGGACCTGTCCTTTTTTCCACATTCTGTATACCACCTTCTTCTGCCTGAGCATTGCCACAAGCTCCTTGCTCATCCACACAGGTCTCCTGCCCCCTCTGCCTGACTTCCTACGCACAGAACACACAAAACAATTTACACACAAAACAAACAAACAAAAAACATTCAAATAATACTAATCCTGTGCTTTTAAACAAAAGGCAAGGAAATCTGTTGGAAAACTGTATTTTTTCCTAACCAGTGCTATTTTCAATTACCTGTTTGTGCACAGTGACATTTTCTTTTTGAAAATCATTTTAATAGAGCCCAAAGTAGCAATTTAAAACTGTAATGCACAATCTAAATAGAGCTGAAAATATCCCAAGGAGTTCACCAAGGAGGAGGCTTTTCAAAACAAAATGATATGCCTGTGGCAATCAGAACAGCAACAGGTTGAACTCAGGGAAAGAAGACAATAGCACAGGATGGGCAGGATATGGCAGAGCTCCCTCCAACATAAATTGAATTTGACTGAAAGGAACACACTGGGAACACACTTCCCCTGTAATCAAAGATCCTAACAGGCAATCCAATGAAACTGTGGTGCTGTGGTGCTGGGAAGACAGAGTTACAAGAACACCTGGAACTGAAGGCAATGTGGTGGTCAGTTCCAGGGAAGACAGAAAGAATACAGATACTAACTTACTTAAAAGCTGAGAAGTAGTGTTATTTTTTTGAACAAAATAATCTAACACTGATCTTTTTAGGGTTAGGCATCCAAAACATCTACTGGCTCTCAGATTTTGCCTTTTAAAATTTAGTGAGAGCTGCAATGGCAATAGAGTTCATCATCAAAAGAAGGGGATCTGATGAATCATTTAACTGCATTCAGTGTTGTGACTATATGCAGCATTAAGAGAAATAAAAAAATAAGGAAGAACTTCATATTATTATACTTCCTTTCTAATTTTTAAATAAAAATTTTTAAAAAGGCTATTTGCAAAACAGAAGCAAAAATTTATATTTAACTTACTCTTTCAAATTTAGTTTTATAGTATCATTTTACTACATTCTTTAACCAAGTCTAAAGACTCAAAAGCTTGGATTCTTTTCAAAGTTTCCTTCTATTTTGTCTCTTCCTCACTCCTTGGGCTACATGCAAAATATTGAGCATTTTTTCAGAGGCATGCAAAAAAAGGAAAGGATCTCATAGAAAGTCATTGGGAATCTTTCCAGTTTACTTTAGGCAAAATTAAGCATTTCAGTGTCTTCACCGAATACAAGGATATAGCCAAGTTGGACAAAATTCTACTCAGAAGGGCGCAGCCATAAGACAAGAACCGCAGACACAAGTTGTAGCAATGGAATTTCTGATTAGAAACTACCATGAGAATGGTCAAATACTCTAACAGTCTTTAAAGATAGTTTACTGAAAATACCTAAAATTTGACTAGAGAATTCAAATCAGGCCTGAGCAACCTGATCCAGGTCATCCCTGCATTAAGGGGTAGGCTGGACCAGATGAACTCCACAGGTTGATTCCAGCATATTGATTTCCATGTTCTAAAAGTATGATGTTATGAGATATAAACTGAACATAGCTACCACTGAAACTATTTTCAAAGGAAAGCAATTTTTTTTTTTTTTTTAAAGTAAACAACATTAAAAAAAAAAAGACATAGAAATGCTGGAGCATTCCCGGAACTTGCTTTCTAATTTCATTTGATAGCAAATTCAAAATGAATTTACCACTTATGTTTACAACAAAAACATATAATTCCACAGAATACTACTTCTTCAAAATTTATTTAACCAGCTCTGCTGTTTTGATTGCACTATTCATTTGAAATAGAATTATTTTCAATTAAAGGCTACAGTTTTGCAGAATAACCATTAATTTGTCACCTCCATGTTGTTGTTCTGATAAGAAATACTCTAAGAGTCACTGGTTAAAAAAAAAAAGAAATAAGAACATCATTACCTGAAAAATTGTTTCATTTGTAGTTCTTCTATTTTGGATTTGGTGGTCATTTTTTTTTCAACATTTTTTTCCTTATTGCTCTGCAGTATTTTTTGTTTTTTTTCTACTAAACATGTTGTGGAAACATCTACTCTGGCAGTGATCAGTTTTTAAATATTTCACTATTCCTTATCATGCAAGTCACAAAATCTAAGAAGACAGCATAATACCAACTGAATGGCCCTCTTCAGGCCCTAAGTAAGCACCTTCCCCAAGCAATTCTAAATATTCAGTGTAATATATAGTGAATGAGACAACAAGTTTTGGGATTCATTTTCTTTTTTATTTTTAAGTTCTTTTCACATACCCAGTAAAAGTCCAAGAACAAAACCTGTTCTGATAGTAAGAACATATATATATTTTTTTTTACAGAAATGTAGACATCTGCCATCTACATGGATTTCTTTTTGCTTTTGTCCAAAAGAACACAATTTACCTAGAGTGCACATACTTCTGCACACAGAAGAGTCTGTTTACATATTATAGTAACATCACCTGCTCGAGAAAGAATGATTTTGAATCCAAATGTTCTCAGCTCAATTTCAGAAAATTCCAGAGAGATAAAAATTGAAAATCCAGCAATGTTTTTTAACAACTTTGGGACTTGGTAAATGACACTCTCTGATTTAAAAGATTTCCTATTCACGACTTACTTACTTTGTGAACTTACTCTTCATTCAGGTTTCTGATTTTAAATCACTAGAATACATGGCGAAGTTTGCTTAAATTAGGACCTTGCAATATGAAACTTTTATATGCCTTAGCTGAATAAGTTTTAAGAGCAAAGGTGGGTAAAGCTTATACTAATACTAATTTTTGGTGAAACGAGTACCATTTCAACATTCAGATCAACTAGTATAATTTTCAAATTTGTGCCAAATTCAGGTAGTAACTTCACTCAAAAAGCAGACTTTTTTGACATTTAGTTTTTTAAACTGAAGCAAACCTTCCCTCCCCTGTAAAAAGTGAACAAACCCATTCAATTCCACCTCAAAATAATGGCTGAAATTTTTTTCAGAGAAAAAAAGGATGTATCTAAATGTGGACAAAATACTACTCTTGATGAAGCTTGTAACTCTGCAGTATGGCTGATATAAATGATACAAATATATTTACAAACAATATGAACACACGTCTAGATTTCTTATTTCTATTCTGTAAGAGGATTAAAATTTTCATCTTCTGTAAAGTGTTTTCAATAAACTGATTTTTCCTAGGGAGTTTGCTAGTGCTATAAAAAGCATTAAAAGAAATGAAAATGAAACATAAAAACAGATTCACTGAAACACCCCAGCTTCTCATGCTTTTTTCTTCTAATGGCATCATTCTGATTACTCCAGTAAAGCAAAATCATTTCTGAAATACTGTACACAGTTCTGGTAATGATATTAATACAAGCTGGATGCACGTGCACTTAGAAAAGACAAGTAAAAAGATCAAGGAAACTGTTGGACTTGTGCATTTTGGCTAAACCATAACTGCATCCAAACAGTGATTGGATGACAAAATGCTTAAATCATACAACTGCCAAGAAGTCACACTCCAGCGTCAGAGTCTTTTGTGAGATGCTCTGTCCAAACACAGAGAGCGCTATCTATTAGACAAGTGTAATCCTTTGTATAAGGATCTAAGAGCATGCCTCAGATTGTTTGGCCTTATAAAAGATTGTGCTCTTTATTATTTTATTTTATTTTATTTTATTTTATTTTATTTTATTTTATTTTATTTTATTTTATTTTATTTATTTCAGTAAGCCTCCTGTCTGACAGAGGAAGGACATCAACAGATAGTCCTACCTTCTGTAAGCACTTGAGGCAGGATTTCTCCCACATAAAAACAGACGCATCCATTGTAGATATATACATCTGTGCTACTCAGCTTTTATTCCTTGTATTCTCACCTTCAAGGATAAATCCGTTTATGTATTTTAGAAATCTACTTTGGACGAGAAAAACTGTGCTCTATCAATGTGAACTTCTCTCTTTGGACCACAAAATAAGTTGAGGATGACTAGACAAACAAGTCAGAAGTAAAGTAAGATTATCCAAGTTTTCAAACCACATGTAACAATTACCTGCACTGTTAACACACAAACCAATATTAAGGAAGGGCTGAAGTCTGAAAAACTAGAGTTAAGCATAAAAGGAGAACCCAAATACATTCATCACCTAAAAAATGACCTAAGCTCCAGTACTTGAGCACACCGAGGAGCTGGATCACAGGCAAAATGAAACTCACTCAACTCAGTCCAAAGTAATCATTAAATCCTAAAAAGGTATCAGGTCCATCAGAGAATTCTGAATCTCACAGAATCATACAATCATATAGGTTGGAAAGAACTCAAGAAACCTCTGGTTTAATCCTCTACTCAATAGAAGTTCAGTTAGATCATGTTGAAAATGACCTTATCTACTTGACAACATCTCCAAAATGCCTGGTTCAGTGTTTGACTATTTTAATGGTAAAATATGTTGTCCTTATATCCAGTATAAATTTCTTGCATTGAAAATTATGTTTGTTGCCTCTTCTCCTTCCTCTGGGCACCTCTAAGAAGAAGGTGGCTCTGTCTTCTTATCTACAACTGGGCTACATCTAAAGTAAAGCCAGCAATACAAAAATCAAGAAGATAATGAGGAAAACAAGAATGCATTAGTCTACATTTTACCTCCTCTTAATCTGATTAACTACACATAAGTTAGGGCATAGCCGATTTGGATGAAAGAGAACTCCATGAAGTGTGAGATCTGTCTAAAGACTGGTAGTGATTAAATTTCAGTAGTGACTAAATTTACTACAGAACCGTTATTCAAAGAAAAATGCTGGTGCGTGTAAACTAGTAGTAATTAAGCTGATGTAAGTGCAGACTAACCTTTAAGTAAAGTTGATTGCAAAATACTTTGGAACCTAACAAACGCCAGAGTTGTGATTTAAAAAGACCTGGCAGGAACCCAGTTATCTGCAGATGAAAGACTAGTGCTTAGTGTCTTGCTAAATAAAACTGAAGTTGTGCTTTGAGACAGTTATGGGCAAAGAAATAGCTTAAACTGTGAGTGCTAACAGGCAGTAGATAATTGGGTTGAACTGTGTGTGTGTGTTTGGGGGGGGGGGGGGGGGGGGGGATGAATGTCCAAAATTGAGCTTTTGAACACATAAGCCTGATAATTTCTAGATGCAGCCAATATGGGCTCTCTGTAGATTCTGAATAACATTTGGACTAAATAGCAGTGACATGTCCTGAATCCTTCAATTAATAAAGAGAAGTGAGAAAATCATTGCCTCAAAGGCTGATCATATCTTCTGTTTTTGAATGCAAACTATTTTGATAGTGAAAGCTGAGGTCTGGTGACTGAAAATAAACAAGGGCTCCTGAAAGGACAAGTGTTATTAGAAAAAAAAGAAGAGTTCCCAGAAAGAAAAAAGGTGAAGATCATCACTGGAGGAAAGGTGGAGAGCAAGTTAACGTGTAAAATAATCAAGTAGGATGAAAACTCTGATCTCACTGATTCTTAAATAACCCATAGGATCCAGATCCACTATGGATTGTCATTCACTTTATCTTACCTATGACAGAGTAAAAATAGCTGATACAGTCAGCTAGCAACACTCCAGCCCAAATTGAAGGACTCTAGCTTATCCTCAGTTTCAATAATTAGGAACATATACGTACAGAAAGAAATAGTAAAAACTATTATGCCATGCCAATCTGATGTCCCTTCAATGTCATCATCTATATCCTCACATCATTTTACCCTTCAGGCTATTATGCAACTATATACCAAGACACAACCCTCCATAACCCCCATGACAGCATACATGGTGTGCTACATGTAATGCCCAAGGCAGTTCCCAAATTCTGTATCTGATCTGCCTTTAGCAACAAAAGTGCTTCCATTTATGCAAAGGGAACTCACAGCCACAGCTAAGTGGCTTCACAGTTTACCTGAGATACATCACTGACATTAATTTAAGATACAGACTTCCTTACAGTAGCAGAACAACTGAGATGCTCAGCAATGGCAATGCTCTAAGACCTGAAGAAAAAAAACAGTGGCATAAAGGAGAGTCAATAGGAAAAAATAAGAATGGGAAAATATAAAGCAAAGACTTCAAGGGAACGTAATCAGACTTCCATTTCCATAAATGCAACTTAGTTGAATAAATCTGTCCATCTAAAGATAAAATAGTCAATAAAAGGCAAAAGAGGCCAAGTGAAGGTCAGCAGCAGAACAGGCAATCAGCAACCTAACAATGAAATAACAGGAAAAGATTTTATTCCAATTATTGCTGAATCCAGCCTCTGTACCTAGAAAAGCAATTACACAAACTCCATCATCCGTATTACCTATTGACTCAGACACAAAAGTTAGTGCATTATTTTGCTCATTTTATCCAAATGTAACAGAACATAACTAGCATGTAAAAGGATGCCATTGGGAAGCTAAACGGAATGACTGCTGTCGACCCTTCTGATTAATTGAGAGTGAACTGGCCAACTAGGTAAGGTACAACTGACCCCTTTCCTTTCAAACACAGCCCATGTTCCTGTAGGTATAATTCTAGCAGTTGCCACTAAGTGTCACTATTCACACAGCCTCAGAAAGCCATATTGCAAATAAAAAGAACGTCTGTGGAGAAGACTTTGACTTAGATGTAGAACTCAAGAATACCACTATAGCTAGCTACCAAAAGCACTTGGTAGCATGGACTACTTCACCTCACAGCACAAATATTGAGCTCTGTTGGGAGGTTGGGCTGAGAAGAGATCCTAATACTGCAGGAAAGCACACACACTCTCCAAGAAGTTGTGAGCTACAATGCTAGTGTGTAACAAAAGAAACTTACGATGGGATACCTGAGCTTCACTAAGAAAGATCTTCTCACACGATTGAATGAACTCAATAATCATTGAGTATGAGAACTTTTTAAACTATCTCAGAGCAAAGTTAAACAGATTACCTGAAAACATCAGTCATCCCCGCAACCTCCTGAATAGGTCTGAATAGGAAGACCCAACTGTGCACTACTTTGGACTAAAAAGCACAATAGGTTGTTGAAGTAAATGTGGAATAGACTAAATTCTTCTTGGGAAAGAGTTTATTAGCATTAACAGATCCTTTTCTGGGAGCTGATTTTTTTCCTATACACTAGATATGACCTACAAATATTGCCATTAATGCTGTTTGATCATCTCATTTCAGAAATGGCATATGCATCATCACAAACCACATCTGCAATGTACCAAAACCAGGTATCAACCTCTCTACTATAGAGTCACTCTGTCCATATTTCCTCATTTAAATTCACAACACCAGTGTCCGACTAAAGTTGAAAGTACTACTACCTTTGATATAGACAATGGTCTGTAAGACCTTGTGTAGGTCTTCTTTCAAAACATCTTGGAATAATCGAACTTGATCAACAGTATAGGCTCTGCCTACACAGACTAGAAACCCAGAAGAGAGTGCCAAAAACTCACCTGGATATACTTACTATTTTTATGACCTTTCTCTGTATGATAACAACATAGTTTCTTTCAAAAATTCATCTGTTTTCTCTAGCATGGTTAGGGTTTTCCCTGGATTTAGTATTTTTCTGTTTATATAATTTGAAAATGAATACACCCAGGGTGAGCTTATTTCTAACAAATTCAATCATGACAGTTATTTAGATAATATTTTATTCATAGTATATATATAAAAATAGGTAAGTCTCTCACCTCTAGGTGAGTTATATTATACATATAATGTATATGATTATATATATGTATAGAATATTTGAATTGAAGAATCTCTCATAGCTTTTGCTTTAATTTCAGTGTTTAGAACTGACCATTTTCTCAGTTTGTTCATGGTTTACACCAGTACAATGTCTGTTACTGACAATAAATTTGAAAATATCCAGTTCTGCAGAGATAGTCAGTTACAGTTATGTTTGGGCTACTGCAATACCTTTTGTTCTTTGCACTTTAGTAATTTAATAAACTAAACTTAATAAAGTGCTTAAGGGTAGTACTTGAGAGACTCCTGTGGAGGAAGAACAAGACAGATGTTACATCAGAGACTTCGCACATTGAAGAAGGTCTAGACATCACCTGATTGACACAGAGACAGTTGCTTAGGACTTTTCTGGTATTTTCATTGGCCATGAATTTTCCTTGACTCTACTTGGAAGAAATCTTTCTTCAGTATATTTCCTTACCATCTCTAAGACATAGTATTCCTCAGGTCTCATTCCAGTATTCTAGACTTTCAGCAAATAATCAAATATGCTAATTCCCTGGATGAACTGCAGGAACACAACAATTTCCTCACTCAGGAGCCATGTCTGAAACTAGCTTTGCACAGTACTTTCAATTAACCTCTCCTGCTTATCAACCCCTCCCATTTCCTGCTTCCCAGTCTCTTGATAGCATCATTAGCAACTTAGTATTTACATAAAATCTATTATTTGTTTCTCCCTCTCATATTAAAGCACTTACCAAACTCATAACAAAATGCAGCAGCAATAATTAAAGTAGCTAAAGATAATTCCGGTTCACTTGTTTAGTTAATAAAAGAAGAGAAAAAAATATGATGGAGAAGGATGTTTAAATGCCTCTTTTTCAAGTGCTCTGGTAAGCCTACTGAGGATGATTGTGGATAACTTTCCAGTCAGCTGCTCTTTTGATGTTTCTCTCACCTTTAAATGAGAAGGATTTGGCAGATATGATTTTTCCTTTGTTGTGTTTTCCTGCTCCTTTCTTTCTGGTGAACAACTGAACGATTCTTGCTTTTTCTATTTCTTGTTTTTCTCTTTTCTAGAAGATGGCAAAGGTGTTTTCTTTTAATGCTCTCCTGCAAGGCTCTCTGGGCAAACAAATAATCAGTCTCCTGCAACTTCTGCCCTGCACCCTTCGATCTTTCCCATCAGCAGGAATTTGATGGACATTTGACAAATAAAAGCTCTAGCCTGTGAAAGGAACACTATAAAGCAGTTTGACCAATTGACATAGATTTTTAACCACTGCCTTCATAACTGTTATGGATCACAGAATATCCAAGGACTTTCTGGAGGCCCTCCAAACAATAAAAGTATAATTGAATTATGGGATGCAACATTAAACAGGTAAGTGTTTAACCTCCCCACTGATGAACAATAGAGAAGAGGAAGAAAGGATTTTTATTATTCTGCTGAATCTGATCTTAGCTGTCTGTCTCCCTCCAAGAAATACCAGGTACATATCAAATGCCTGCAGAACAACACTACAATTTTCAGCCAGTCTGCTTGCTGGTATGGGAGAACAGTTTGCTACCAGGCTTAATCCATATGTGAGAAGAACCACAAAAGCCAAGACAGATGATCAAGATATAGATTTTTGAGTTCAACTGTCAGTGTGAGTCCCAATCTAACACAGACTCTAAGAAAGAAGAGAAAAAAAAATGAAAAATGATGTTTCTATTTTGATTATGTTAGTGCCATTAAAGCTAATGTTAGCACATATTAGCATAACTTCACCAGAGTTCTGGAAAACCCTGGGAAGCAAGGCTGGGTATCTGGATCATTTATGAGGCTGGACAAACTACAGAGAAGACTATTAGTGAAATAATTCAATAATAAAAATTTGGCTGTCATTCATGCATTAAAGAAGGTGTCGCTCAAGCTTTGAGATCTGTAGTAGAGCAAGTCAAACAGCTTCTGAGAATTAAAAAAATTAGAAAGACTTTGTGAACAGGACTCAAGTCTCCTGCTCCACATCAGTGCCCAAACCCCATGTTGCTGGCTATTCTGTGACTGCTCCTGAGCATTCTCATTTTTCAAAAATAACATGAGGAAGCAAAGACCGGATTAACTTGATTAGATGTCTAATAACAAAAAAGGTTCATATGGGGAACCAGAAAATCGCTGTGGCAAGGTTAATTCTTGTTTGTTTTTTAACCCCTTTTCATTGTACTTCTCTTTTGAGCAATTTAGGCAGCCACCTCTCCCTGTGAGCCACCTCTCCCTATGCGCTGTGGAGGTTGCCTGAAAACACAGAGCAGCATCTAGGAATGGAACAGGTGCAAGGTATAAAACATTGCACTTCCAAACACAACAGCTTTGCCACTTAGGAGCTGCAGCCACAGATAAAAGAACTGCTCTGTGGTATAACACGCAGTGACTATGATTTTATTTTTGCCTTAAAGAGGTAAAAGTCATATTGAAACCAGGCAAACAAAAACATCCCCCACCTTTTCTGCCTTTTCTATCAGATATGGGGAGAATGAATATCCCATTAAATGAAAAAGCAAACACCTGCCATTTGGTTAGCGAAGAGATTTATTTTCATTAAATATACCAAAGAACAAGATAAGCAAAATATCTAACCTGCTTCCAGACAGCTCTGTTATCTACTGAGCAAGAGTTTCAAAAACATGGCTATAACCAGATTTGTGTTTGAACAAATCATAGAATACTCTCTAGCTACTCCCTTTTTTTCTGAAGTAGCATATAGAAACATGTTTTAACTTGTGCAAGTTAATTCCGTTTCCTAGATTAAGCTTTTATATAGTAGATTGGAGTTACAGAGTGAAATAATTCTACAGCCAGAGAAATCTCTCAAAAATAGATTTGAATCTTCCTCAAGTCATTTTCATCTGCTCTTTAAGTAAACAACTTTGATTTATGAACATACCAAACTTGCACCATATATCACTATTGAAAGTGATAGGGAAAAAAAGCAAAACTTACAGCAACTGATTTAGGTAGTAACTTACACAGATGAGGAATAAAGTGCGTCCATCTGGAAGGGTTGCAACTAAGCATGAGCATTCACCACAGTACAACAGCTTTTGTTTCTAAAGCAAAAAGAAACAAAATCTCCATCTAATTTACTTAGATGCAAAAAAATCACAAACGACCAAACAGCAGATTCCACGACTTCTTTTTTCAAAACACAGGACAGGGGATGTCTGTCATCTCTGCTGTTTGTCCTGATACACAGGCACAACTTGCTTCAGCATAGTATCAGTAACAGTAGCCTTCTAAATTACCATTAGAGTTGAAGGAAATATTCTGAACATTTCTGAAATATACTTAATTAAAAATAGGATACAAATAAATAAAACTAAACCCACTGTTGTATATGGGATGCACCTGGGACTATTTCTACTTTGGGGGAAAAACAGAGATCTGGATGTTCACTGTTTATAAAGACATGACATCCTTATTTCTTTTTTTTTTTTCAATTTTCTGAGCAACAATATCCACTTTCTAGTCAGGAATTTGGAGTAACTCTATACTCAGCAGTACTATAATACAGTACTGCTGATACAGCAGTAGAGAGAGCGGCAGAAAATACAGCAGAAGCTAATCACTACTCACTCAGCAACACTCACAGTACTCACTCAGTAACACTCTCACACCTCTGTGTTAACTAATAAATGAACATCAAATATTTCAAATGGAGATAGCTATGCTGCAGAATAAGCAGGAACACAGAGCACAGGAACCAACATGGCCCCAGAGAGCCATTTAGACCTAGCTAGATTTAGTAGCTAGGATTACTGCCCTTGAAAATAGTGAGGCCTCATATCGTGCAGGTTCAGAGACACTCATGCAGAATGCTGGCTGCACCTTCCTCACTAATCATTAACGCATGCAACCGTCAGACTTTCAGGAAGGATTTCAGGTTCAGTATTGCTCATACTAGTGGCTGCATGGCTTAGCAGGGCTTATGGCAGCAATGACCTGCTGGAGCCACGGTGTACACCAGCTCACGGGCCCATTGCAAACAGTGTAGGAAGAAAGCAGGAAGCAAAAAGAGCAATTATCCACATCTCAAGCCTACTAGGGAATTATTCTGTCCTTTGTTCTTCGTATGTCGGGGGGTCACATGGAGAGGAGAGGTCTGCTTAACTTTAGCCTTGCCTTTTTTTCCTATCTTTCATTTACCCATGAAGCTTGTCCTTTTCTTCATCTTGAACTTTAATACTCACCTATCATATTCTGTCACAGTTGTAGATAGGTTCTGTGTTGTTATTTTGTAGGATTTTATTTCCTGGGCTTTTCAAATTTTGCTGCTGAAAGTTCCACTCAACAAATAAATACCTCGTCTTTAACAGACCATTTCTTTTTCTGCATCATTAAGATTAGTCAATGGCAACTTTGTACTTTTCTTTACAACCTGAGTAAAACCTAGACTTAAGGAAAAGATACTCAGCCTTTGAGCATAGTCTCCATGGAGCCCAGAGACACCTTGTTGTCTTTAAGTAGCCTTAACAGGTTTCAGAGACCTAGGGAAGTATCCAACAGCTAGGGCAACAAAAGACAAAAAATCAAGAAATCCTTCTAAGACAAGATACATCTGGATGGTGGAACATGTTAATTGATACATTAAATGAAATAATAACTGTTAAGTCAACATAGATAAAGAAAAAAACTCAAAACATGTTACATATGAATGTAATCTGTCTAATAGCACCGTAGGTAGTGTCATCCTGGCCTTTATGAACTGAATGGTCTTTAGAAGTATTGTTAACCAGCCTTACTAAACTCAAAAGAGTGATTCACAGCCTTGTTTTTCATCCTTTATTTACTTTTAATAGTGTCAATACTAATACTGTGAACTGCCTCAAAACATCTTACTGGAACCACTAATTTGTCCAGGCTCTCTAGAACTGAGAGACAAGCTTTTGCTATTATGTTTAGATATTGCCTCTTTTTAAAGCTGCTGTAGTGTACTACAAGAAATGTCACTGAAATTTTCTAAGAAAGATGTACTTCCCGGGCAGCTAAAGTATAAACTTTTCACAAGGCATCTAGAAAGAGAAAAACCTTTTTGGGTATGAGATTATTTTGCTTCTTGTAGAATGCTGATTAAAACACAATGACAAAGGAAATAAGACAGAGTATGTTCTCCTGAAACTGTTAATGAATAAAATTTATTCTATACAAAAATATCTTTAAAAATCATTTCTAAATCAGTCGCTCTTTTAGAATAAAGAATTTGTCATTTTC
Organism: Crypturellus undulatus; assembly: GCA_013389825.1. Taxonomy (NCBI): domain Eukaryota; kingdom Metazoa; phylum Chordata; class Aves; order Tinamiformes; family Tinamidae; genus Crypturellus; species Crypturellus undulatus. The sequence continues at coordinate 1,274,013 of VWPW01003264.1, read as the reverse complement.
CAATAAGTAAATCCTATTTAGTTTCTGTAAATTCTTTAAAGAGAAAATAATTCAAGGACAATTTTGTAAGTACACACACATTTGCAATATAACACACACAGTCTCTTCTTCCTCTATTGCCTCTTACAGGATTAGAAAAGTATGTTGTAGAGAAAAACAAGAGTCATTCCTCAACCTAAGGCTCAACCTTAGGCTCAAGTGGCCCAACAGAATCCTGCAGATCAAAGACTAACATCTCAGAACCCTTGAACAGGTTTGTCCAAATAGCCAGACTTCAGCCCAATGAATTGCTTTCATAATGATAACCAGTCAACATTGTGAGCGAGTAGACCAGTATCTTGATCCTGTTTTCTCAAACACTGTTTTTTGAAATATATATATTTTGCCCCATGTGCTATGCAAGATAAATATTAGAAGCCACACATAATCAGAAATAGTAAGCTTAACTGACAAATTCTCCTAATATTTTATATGCAGTCCTAATGAAACATCTTTTTAGGCCACAGTGATTGGTAGATCACTGTACAGACAGGAAGACAGCTGTAGGAAGCACTTGAGGATCTTCCACTCTATATGAATGGAGAAGGGGTCTGTGCAGAGGTATGCAGGTAACAGAATCATAGAATCATTATGTTTGGAAAAGACCTTCAAGATCATCAAGTCCAACCATAAACCCTTCAACACTTAGCACTAAGTGCTAAACCACGTCCCTAAGTGTCTCATCTACACATTTCTTGAACACTGCCAGGGGTGGTTACTCCACCACTTCACTGGACAGCCTGTTTCAATGCTTCACCACTCTTTTCATGTAGAATTTCTTCCTAATGTCTAACCTGAACCTCCCCTGATGCAACTTGAGGCCATTTCCTCTTGTCCTTTTGGTAGTTTCTCTGGAGATCAATTCCTACCTTACTGCAACCTCCTTTCAGATAGTTGTAGAGAGTGATAAGGTCTCCCCTGAGTCTCTTCATCTCCAGACTAAATAACCCCGGCTCTCTCAGCTGCTCCTCATAAGATCTAAGCTCCAGCCCCTTCACTAGCTTCACTGCCTTTCTTTGGACACACTCCAGCACCTCAGTGTCTTTCTTGTAGTGAGAGGCCCAAAGCTGAACACAGTGTTCGAGGTGCAGCCTCATCAGTGCTGAGTACAGGGAGACGATCACTTCCCTGGTTCTGCTGGCTACACTATTCCTGATACAAGCCAGGAGGCCACTGGTCTTGGTCTAGGATGTACCATACCATACTGGTGCAGAGTATACTTTCCCCGTAGCATAAGCTCAGCTACTAAGTATTAGGCAGAAGTACTGCAGATGTCTTCTGAGTATCATGACACAACTAATAAGAGGATACTCTTTTATCATGCAATCCTTTGCATGCTCCAGGTGTCTCTGCTTGAGCAAGGGGGTTGGATTACTCTGGATGATCTCTAGAAGTCCCTTCCAACCTCAACCACTCTGTGATTCTGTGATCATGACACTTGGCAGGGAAAGGAGCTGTGGTTAGGAGTCTGTGATTTGAACTGCTCCTTCTTGGTTGGAGAATTCTAGGGAGTGAAACACAGAAACTCACAAGGTGCTGTGTTGTTCCAGAGGAAGAGATTTGTTAAAGTAAGTAAGTTTGATCCTCAGATGTTTATTGTTTTCAAAATTCAGAATCTCCTTTGTTATTGATCTATCTACACCCATTTGAGCAAATTAAGAGACATTCTCCAAATACAGATTTTGCTTTGGGGTCCCTTCAGATTTTCCGGACTGGTGCTGATCAGAAGATGAAGTGCTAGTTTAAGAAAACCAAAGGAAAGCCCAACAGAAGATAAATTAATGTTATTCATCAGATGGTTCACCCAACAAGCAGCTGAAAGATAAAAGGAAAAACTTAAAGTAAGAAAAGCATCTCTGTCTAGTAATGTTGATACAAAATAGAGAACTTACTGTACCTTAAAATCTCTTTTGTATCTATCTCCTGCAGAAAGTCTGCTGTTTTATAGTTTTAGTTTATAGTAAAGTTTTATGAAATGATTATATGGAGCCTTAGGGTTTAGGTGCATCCTCTGGTTCACATTATTGCTACCTTACCATCCCAATGCATTTTCATGTGTATCCCGATCAGTTTATTTACTGCCTGAATGCTATTTTTGATGTCAGGAAGAAATGTCAGGTAGAATAAGGTACAATGTCTCTCTTCACAGGAAACACTGAAAATGCTTCAAAATACATTTCAAGCTTTATTATAAACTGCATCTGATAATGTGAAAGTTCTATCTTCAAGCAGGGCCCTGATGCAATTAGCTTTAAGCTCTACCTGCACATCACAGGATTTAATATGTGGTTTTCTTTTCAAATCTGACCTGACAAAAGAGAAATAGCAGGCAGCACAAGGTTGCCCCTCAAGTAAGACATGAGAAGTTTCCTGCAATAGACAATTGAAAGAAACAATATCTGAAAGTGAAAGAAGAGGGGCAGAGGAATATATGAATGTTTACAGAGCAGCAGCAAAGCATCGTGACTGATAGTTTGTTAAGCAAGAAAGGGAATTGCCTCAGATATGAGGGGAGATTCCTCTTATCAAGTTATTTGGCGGAGTGTGGAGTCAGCAAAATAACAACAAAGTAATGGTCAAACACCCATACAATGTAGATACTTCTTCAAACAAATTCTTGATATCTGTTGTAATATTAAAGCACTAATTCTTTTCATGTTGCTCTGATGGGCATGAATACATCATCTAATAGTCCTCCCAATTTTTTCTAGGAACCAGACTGTTACTATTATACAGCTTATTTTATTCTTCACCTTATCTTTAAACACCTTAACTTTATTTTCTTAGTATATACACTTGCAAAGAACTAGTTGTTATCTCCATGAAAGCTTAATTTTCTAATGGAGTCACTGAAAAAAAAAAGGTAAAATGCCTTCCTAGAAAATACTCATGCCTTTTTCTGGAAACAGTAAAGAGCAGAATCTAATGTAGTGCAGATTAAAGCAAATTTATGTGTTCATTGTGGATATGGAATTTCTCATCATTTGATTGATATATGAATCAAGTCAAATAAAGGTATTGAAATATTCATGAAGTAGCTCAGACACATAGCTAGCATTTGCCATTAGCTTTATAGAGACAATCAGTCAATGGAGAAAGCACATAGCCCTTGAAAACGACTTTTTTATCTACTTTCTCTTCCCATTCTAACACAACAAAACCAATTTTTAAGTGGTTTTTCTACCAGAAGGCAGAATATTTACACTAATTGAAGTAATCTTTAAAGTCTAAATGTCAGTTCTTGTCCTCTGTTTCTTCTTCTGGGAACATTCGATATTCACTTGAATCTCGTGTGCTATATGTTGCTGATGTTAGGGAAAGATTCAGATAGCTTCCAAAGCCTGCAACCGGACATTTAATTTCTTTTAAAACCACTTTTCCCCTAGATAGTAAGATCTCTACAACTTGCAAATATTAAAATACATCATAGATATAATAGCTTGCTCTGCTAGGTAAATGTATACATATAAAAACAGGATACCAAGATATTAATGGCACTACTGTCAGTGGTCACAGTCTGCCTCGTACATGACAGCAGTGACAAAAAAAAAGGTGTTTGCAATGTATGACACTGAATGATTCCTAACACAGAAGATCAAGGGCAGATGTACAAAGAGAATAAAAAAAAAATATACATTTCATATAGATCAAAAATCAGCATTATAAAGAAGCACTAATGGAGATGAAGGTCACTGGAAGGCATTACAGGAAAAAAAAAAAGATGACTCTTCATGAAAGATAGATTTCATATTATTCCCTGAGCTAATAACTGATTTCTTTGACTAAGGCTGTCATGAATCCTAAAGCAAGAATATGGGGAGGACACCTAGTGTTCACCTCCCGTTCCTCATATACAAGTAATAGAAAACTCACATATTTACATGCACAGTGATGTATAAAATGATATTAATGGGCAGAATATTGGACTTCAGTTCTGGAAGAGGAAGTAAAAGCCTAATGTCATGAAGCCATTAACTATATCAGTAGGCTGAAATGCATTTGTGTGCAAGACTGTGGGCACAGCCTGAGAAGAGCACGTATGTAACCTCTGCGGTCATAGAATCATAGAATCATAGAATGCCTAAGGTTGGAAGGGACCTCTAGAGGTCATCTAGTCCAACCCCCCTGCCCAGAACTGGACACAGTGCTCCAGATGTGGCCTCACCAGGGCTGAGTAGAGGGGTAAGATCACCTCCCTCGACCTGCTGGAGACGCTCCTCTTAATGCATCCCAGATGGATGGTCAATGGATTTCATCATATCAGGAAGCCATGGCTATACGTAAGACTTTAATATACAAAGTGTGTAATTAAGTTTTGAGATCTTCAAAAGGATGGACTCCAGTCCAGTTCTGGGCCCCCCAGTACAAGAAGGATGTGGAGCTGCTGGAGAGAGTCCAGCGCAGGGCGACTAGGATGATCAGGGGCCTGGAACATCTGCCCTATGAGGACAGGCTGAGGGAGCTGTGCCTGTTCAGCCTGGAGAAGAGAAGACTGAGAGGGGACCTGATCTGTGTCTATAAGTACCTCAAGGGAGGCAGTGAGGAGGATGGGGCCGGCCTCTTTTCAGTAGTGGCCGCTGACAGAACAAGAGGAAATGGCTACAAACTTAAGCACCAAAAGTCCAACAGGAACTTAAGGAAAAAAATTTTGACAGTGAGGGTGACAGAGCACTGGAACAGGCTGCCCAGAGCGATTGTGGAGACTTCTTCTCTGGAGATCTTCAAGACCCGCTTGGATGCAGCCCTGTGCCACGTGCTCTAGGTGGCCCTGCGTGTGCAGAGGGGTTGGCCTAGATGACCTCTAGAGGTCCCTTCCAACCTTAGACATTCTGTGATTCTATGATTCTATGACTCAGTTCCCTCTTTTTATTATTTGGACTGGAGGGTTTAGTCAAAAAGCTCATTTTTGGTTCTTAACTTAGATGAAGGTTTGGTAGTAATCAAGCAGCTTAGAATAATGGTGGATGTAGAGAAGCTGATCTGCAACATATTCTTTGGGGAATATATGCCTCCTATATGAGTAAATTTACCTCTAAAAAGTGAGAGTAACAAATCTGGCAAGGGAACTTTTCATTTACATTTACCAGGTCTTCTAGGTTGCAACATGTTATCATTTGCATTAGGTTGTAAGTAAATTAGCTCAATTTAAGTATCAAGAGTTAAATCCACCACACCTGGGGTGTTTCAATTCCATTTTTAAGAAAAACAGAAGATATCCAAAGCATTGATTATCTTCTTACAGATCTTATTACAAAAAATATGAGATTGTTGGGATAACTCACTCTGGACTTAGAATGTTACATGATTTAACCATAATCATCAGCCTGGAATGCGTGCTTAAAAAATCTGTTTATTCATCCGTTATGAAAAAGGTTCTATGTTCATGAAGTTGACCATTTCTTATAACATTGATAACAAGAAAGAGTTCTGAAATAGCAGGATCAACATTTAACTACTTTTAAGCTTTATTAGCATATGATTTGGATTAAGCCACATGACTTAAACATAGAAGCTTTAAACAAGCAGAGTTCACCAACACTGCCATTAATGCTAACCTTATCTCACATAAGATAAGATAGTATCTCACATAAGATAGAGTTTTCCATCAAGAGTGAGCTCTGATTCTAAAAGATGCCAATAATTCAACTTACTTAAATAGATTGTAAGGAAACACCTTGGAAAAAGACCTGCCAGGTAGTTGGGCATGTTATCTTTAGAAATTAACTAAGCTTTTAACAAAAAAGAATTCACCTTTTATGGGTAAGCACTCTGAAGCACTGACGAATGACTTATGGCTTTCTGCTTGGCTGTTTGAGTGAGGGAAAAACTGAAGCACCACAACCTGCTATAGCAACTAGAACAGTATGTTCCCTGATGACAGAAGCATCTTCATTAATGCATCTGTGCAGTAGTTTAAACTTAAAAGCTCTTAAAAACAATTTTTGATATTTATGATTTCTGCCTATTTTTCCAGACAACACTTGATTCATGCAATTAAAAGAACCACCATTCAACCCCAAAAATAAATACACTTTAAATTTCTGTAGACACTCATGATAATCACAAAAAACATGATACAATATACAGATATACTTGTGGCCAATTTGATCAAAGTATTTCAAGTCAATTACTGTACTTTAACAGAACAAAATCACTTCATCAAAATAGACCAGAAGTGAATATACTCTCCAGAATCTTTTATTTCCTGATAAAAACTAGTGAATGTCAGATTAAATTATTTTATTTGATCTAATTTAGCATGGAATGCTGTGGTGACTTTTTTTTTTCTCTCCTCCAAGTGCAGCTATGTTGAATAGTTGAGATACGTACTAGCCTCTGATAGATTCACCGTTTGTTCTATAAGTTATAAATTTCCTAGCAAATTATGGTCACTTCACCAAAATAAATACGTCTGGTTCATGAGATAAACAGATAATAGTAAGTGTGTAATGGGATTAGTAAGACTATAGTCAGCAAGTTGAGGGAAGTGTTCCTCTCTATTCACTCTATTCAGCTTTTGTGAGACTGCATCTAGAGCACCATGCACAGTTTTGGACTCCTCAGTGCAAGAAACACATTGTCATACAGGAGGAAATAAGAGGAGGCCACCAAGATGGTTGGGAGCTGGAGTGTACAACATATGAGGATAGGCTGAGGGAGCAGCTTGGTCTGTTTAGCCTTAAGACAAGAAAGCTTTAGGAGAAACCTTATTGCTGTCTGCAACTCCCTCATCAGAGGATACACAGAATCACAGAATTACAGAATGGTTAATGTTGGAAGGAACTTCTAGAGACCATCTAGTCCAACCCCCCTGCTCTAGCAGGGACACCTATAGCATGTGGCACAGGGTGGCATCCAGGTGGGTTTGGAAGATCTCCAAAGAAAAGGAGTCTCCACAACCTCCCTGGGCAACCTGTTCCAGGGCTCTGTCACCCTCACAGAAAAGAACTTCTTCCTCATATGGAGGTGGAACTTCCTGTGTTTCAACTTACACCCGTTACCCCCTTGCCCTCTACCACCACAGAGAAGAGCCTGGCCCCATCCTCCCTACAGTCGCCCCTCAGGTACCTGAACAGGTTAATCAAATCTCCTCTCAGCATTCTCTTCTCCAGACTAAACAGGCCCAGTTCACTTACTCTTTCCTCATATGACAAATGCTCCAGTCCCTTAATCACCCTCCTGGCTCTCTGCTGGACCCTCTCTAGAAGCTCCACATCCCTCTTGTACTGGGGAGTCCAGAACTGCACCCAATACTCCAGGTGCAGCCTCACCAGAGCTGAGCAGAGGGGCAGGATCCCCTGCCTCGACCTGCTGGCAACGCTCCTCCTCATGCAGCCAGGATCCCATTGGCCTTCTTGGCCACGAGGGCACACTGCTGCCTCATGGTCAACTTGCTGTCAACCAGGACTCCCAAATCCCTCTCTGCAGAGCTGCTTTCCAGCAGGTCAGCCCCTAATCTGCACTGGTGCCTGGGGTTATTCCTCCCCAGGTGCAGGACCCTGCACTTGCTCTTGTTGAACTTCAGGAGATTCCTCTCTGCCCAACTCTCCATCCTGTCTAGGTCTCTCTGAATGGCAGCACAGCCCTCGGGAGCGTTGGCCACTCCTCCCACTTTGGTGTCATCTGCAAAGTTGCTGAGGGTGCACTCTGTGCCCTCATTCAGGTCACTGATGAACAAGTTGAAGAGCCCCAGGCCCAGTCCTGAGCCCTGTGGGACACCACCAGCCACAGGTCTCCAGCTAGACTCCGCCCCATTTCATAGAAAATAGTTCAGTGTGTTCATAGACTGGTTAAGGTTGGAAAAGACCTCTAGAGGTCATCTAGTCCAACCGCCCTGCACACGCAAGAGTCACCTAGAGCACGTGGCACAGCACTGCGTCCAAGTGGGTCTTGAAGATCTCCAGAGAAGAAGGCAACTTGTTCCAGTGCTCCTTAAGTTCCTGTGGAACTTTCGGTGTTTCAGTTTGTGGTCATTACCTCTAGTTCTTTCTACCACTGAAAAGAGACCGGCCCCATTCTCTTTACTCCCTCCCTTGAGGCACTTATAGACACAGATCAGGTCCCCTCTCAGCCTTCTCTTCTCCAGGCTGAACAGGCCCAGCTCCCTCAGCCTCTCCTCATAGGGCAGATGTTCCAGGTCCCTGATCATCCTTGGGGCCCTGCGCTGGACTCTCTCCAGCAGCTCAAAATCCCTCTTGCACTGGGGGGCCCAGAACTGGACACAGTACTCCAGATGTGGCCTCACCAGGGGTGAGTAGAGGGGCAGGATCACCTCCCTCGACCTGCTGGAAACACTCCTCTTAATGTACCCCAGAGTCCCATTGGTCTTCTTGGCTACAAGGAAACACAGCTACCTCATGGACAACTTGTCATCCACCATGACGCCCAGGTCCTTCTCGACAGAGCTGCTCTCCAGTAGGTCGGTCCCCAGCCTGTACTGGTGTCTGGGGTTATTTCTCCCCAAGTGCAGGACCGTACACTTGGTCTTGTTGAATTTCATGAAGTTTCTCACTGTCCAGTTGTCCTGCCTGTCCAGGTCCCTCTGGCTGGCAGCGCAGCCCTCTGGGGTATCAGCCAGTCCTCCCAGCTTCGTATCATCAGCAAACTTGGTGAGGGAGCACTCTGTGGCTTCATGCAGGTCATTGATGAATAAATTGAACAGGACTGGACCAAGGACTGACCCCTAGGGGATACCGCTAGCTACAGACCTCCAATTAGACACTGCACCACTGATTACAACCCTCTGGGCTCTGCCATCCAGCCAGTTGCTAGTCCACCTCATCGTCCACTCACCTAACCCACACTTCCGGAGCTTGTCCAGGAGGATGCCTTGCTGAAGTCCATATATATAACATCCATTTATCACCCTTTGGGCTCTGCTATCCAGCCAGTCCTCAATCCACACCACTGTCCACTCATCCAGTCCACACTTCCGGAGCTTCTCTATGAGGATGTTATGGGAGACTGTGTCTAAAGTCTTGCTGAAGTCAAGGTAGACAACATCCACGGCTCTCCCATTGTCCATCCAGTCAGTCACCTCATCATAGAAGGCTATCAGGTTCGTCAGACACAACTTCCCCTTGGTGAATCCATGCTGACTGCTCCTGATCACCTTCTTTTCCTTGACATACCTAGAGAAGGTCTCTAGGATGAGCTGCTCCACTACCTTTCCAGGGACAGAGGTGAGGCTGACCGGCCTGTAGTTTCCCTGTTCCTCCCTCTTGCCTTTTTTGAAGACTGGAGTGACATTGGCTTTCTTCCAGTCGTCAGGCACCTCCCTCGCTCTTAATAACCTCTCAAAGATGATGCAGAGTGGCTGAGGAATGACCCCTGCCAGTTCCCTTAAAGCTCTTGGGTACATCCCATCCGGGCCCATAGATATATGGGTTGTCCAGTTTGCCTAAGTAATCCCTAATAATACACAGAAGACAGAGGTAGAATTTCCTTGCAGTTTTACAGTAGCACTGTACTAGAAGCAACAGACATGAGCTAGAATATGAGGAATTGCAATTAGATATAAGGAAAATAATTTTTATCAACAGGATTGTCAAGCATTAGAAAGGGAGCTCTGAAAAACTATAGAATTGCTATTCATGGAGGTACTCAGGGTGGATATAGCAATGAGCGATATGAACTGATTTGACCTGCTTTGAGCACGCAGTTGGCTAGGATGACATCTGGAGACTCCTTCCAATCTAAATTATTCTATTATTCTATGATTTTAAATGTATAGTTAGATATAGAGATATGAAGATAAATATATAAAACAAAAAATAAAATGGGAATACAGAAGTTACTCAAAAACATCATGCCTGATATTTGGGAGTGGGAAGGATGCATAGAAGATGGCAGATAGATAGGACATTATTATTTAAGATTATTATGCATACAGCCAGACAAATATTTGAATTTTCAGAGTACTAAAAAGTCATGAAAACAAGTAGGAAATAATAATATCTTTGGAAAGTGAAGAGCACACACTTTAAGTATCATAGGCATTTTAAATGGTTTATTGCATTCGTATCTACATTCTCACACAAGACTGTCAAGAAGAGCTACAAGGTGATTTGCAAAATCTCTACTTTAAATATATAGTTTGTCTCAGCTTTGTTTTTTTTTCATGTGCTAGACTCAAAGGGAGGAAGCTAAAGTCATTTAAAACAGAGTGTCAAGTCTCAGGATAGTAAACATTTTGTTCCAGTTTATACCAGCTACCCTGAAATTTAGGTAGGTACAATGCAAATCTAGATATTAATCAAGTAATGTAATCTTATTTTCATTACATGAAAAAATAAGACAAAACTCCCAAGTTTACAACATGTACTTGATTTCAGTCATTTTACTCTTAAAACTACATAAACATGACAAGGAAGTGGTTGCATCAATATGCAACACTAGATGGATAAAACTATCAGTTCAAGAACTAATATGGACTGCCTTTGTGAGTGAAGATAAATCAGGCAATCCAGTTTCTCTGTCCAGTAAAGTGGTAGCTGCCTACATCCTTTCTGACATGAAGGAAATGAAAATACTCATAATAAAGAAAGGAAACAACTATTTTTGTTTTGTTGTTAGTAACAATAAAGCTACCACCTGTTGTTCTGAATAGTCAAAAATTACATTTAGCAAAGGTTTCTCCAAATGTCATAGCATTAAAATGTAATTAAAATCAATATAAAAATATGCAGGTAAATGGTATGCAGATATTCTGTGTTTCTTTCATACTGCCTGCTGAAAGGCAAAATAAATTCCCCAAACAGCTGTTATTGGGTTGGAAATATTTTGGTAATTTTTACTGTTGATGTATTAATATTTATAGGAAAATATTTTGTATTTTGAGGAATCAGTCTCTTGGGCTATCACTGTGCTTTTACCACTGCAGATGTCTCTGAATGCTTCTTTATAGTTAGCTGCTGTGAAAATAAGTAGATACAGATGGAGGTATGGCAAAATGATGCTGAGTTATAGTACTCCGAGCACTAATACTTTATGCACTTTTTAATGTTATGTTTAAAAATTTATGAGCATATACTCTACTAACAAAGTCCATCCCTATTCCCACGGGTTAAAGTGTGTCTTTAGGTACCACCAGTATTTAAGGTGAATTGTTCTGGGAATCTAGCAATGAAGGGAAGAAATCTGTTTTCAAATTCCCAACAGTGCATAGTTCATGTAAATTGGGCTCTGCATTACTTCCTTAAATTAAGTGCTGGAATAAGCAGCATTGTCTCTGAGATCACTGTGCCACATGAGGTCAGATGGACAATCTAAAACTCTCTATCCTTAAAATCTGTTAAGGTAAGTATGACTATTTTATTGCAAGTATTCAAACAAGGCAACAAAAATATACATAGCAATCAGAAAATAAGATCATCCCAGACAGAAAAAAGAAAAAAAAGAGCAGCTTCCAAAGAGTGAAAAAAAAAAAAAATTAAAAACATACTAATAGCACAACAGAAAAACTCCCTTAAGTATTTTTTCTTACATAAGGCCCATAGTTGCCATTAAGTCTTTTCTTATTTATGGAGCCTTCCCAAGATTTGATTACTCAGCCATTTATGCACAACTTTTAATGCACAAAACATAAAGCACTTTGCAAAGTAAGCTAGTTCTTCTACCAGTATATTAGAGACAGGAAAACTGAAGGCAGAACTGTGGTGTGAAACACTGCTAACTGTGAAATATATCCCAGTGCCCTGCTAGTACTAACCACTTGCTTAACCTTCACCAAATACTTTCTAAGACACTACACAGTGTAGAAGCAACATGCATGCTAGTGATAGCATGGACAGCATAATTTTTGAACACGATACCCCAAACTTTAGCTTAACCATCATTAGCAATTACAGATTGGTCGCCAGCTGTAATTCAGTAAAACTTTTGATGGAACAGTTTCAAAACATTAGTAGTGGATGATTAGTGTTTAACATTTACTGTACAACTAAATCACAACTATAATGTTAAAGTCATGTAATTAATCACAGCACAATTAGCTGAAAAGATGGGCGTATAAATTGGTCCCACTTCAACATATTAAAAAAAAATCCTGTTGAGATTTTATTTTATTATTTAAAGCAAGATAAATTTTCTTAAAAGAAAACACACAAGTAATGTCTTCTGACTATCTAACTGGGAAGATGACAGATATAAGACATGTCCGTAAGGAGCCTCAGTCCTTGTGTCTAGTCTCTTACAAAATCTCACATTCAAGCATGCAAGGATCACTAGTCAGACTAAATGAGAAAAATTAGAACAACACCTTGCATTATTAGAATGTCTGGTACTTTTAACAAGAGGCAAATATAATCATCATGTGTAGTGTTTATCATTAGCACTGGATCCCATGCAGAACATTTTATGATTAATAAAATAGTTGGGATCTGCAATACTTACTTGTGTTTAGAAATAAAAGTAAATATAGCAGCTGTATTATGAATGTCTATGGTGATATTTAACCATATCTATCTACTTAAAGTCTAAAATGACAAACAAATGAGAGCTATTTTGTCTGCATATTATACTTAGCCATTTCATCCACCACATTTTCCTGTGTACTCCAAGGGCCATCAAATGAGTGCTCAAGTACTTTCAAATTCTAAATTACCCATGTGTCACCAATTAAGCAAATATCTTCATGACACATTCAGATAAATGTCCATATTGTCACAACTGGAAAGGAAAAATAGGAAATTAAAATGAACTGCAAATACAAACACTCTTACATGGTGTGTCACTGTGTTAGTTCTGAAGTCACCACCAGTTTTCAAATACAAACATCTTCACTAGTCTCAGTTCTTTTACTGTGAGCACCAATTTGAAGTTGAAATCACTCAAATATAAGTGGGGATATCGTACTAAGGCAAATTGAAGAGTGGACTGAGAGGTAATAGTACTTCCTACAATATTAGGAAAATGAAACAGAAATATGTCTACAGTAATATAAGTTTGTGACTTAAAATTCACTGCCAAAATGTTGGAATTCTCATTCAAGCATAGGTGTTAGAATGCTGATAAGATACAACACATTTTGTTAATTTCCCAGAAGTCCTATAGATATAAATAAATCCAGTTATGGTGATGTAATTGATTATATTATAAGACTAAAGAGGGACGTGTAATCCATATCTACATATTCTGATTTGATAAAAGTTTCAGAAAAAGGCTAATAAAAAAGTGTTCACTGACATTAATATTACCACCATATCAAGAACTTCTTAGTAAAAGAGAATCATAGAATCATAGAATCATAGAATTATAGAATGCCTAAGGATGAAAGGACCCTCTAGAGGTCATCTAGTCCAACCTCCTAAGCAAAGAGTTAGTATAAAACTGTACAGAACTTAAGTTCTCTAGTGCCTTTTTTAAAAGCAGTGAAGTCCACTAATCACCCCAAATAGCTAAAGCCACATAAATCATAGCTCGCTAGATTTTGAAGAAAGTCTCTTAAAGTATGGCCCTCCACTTCCAGAAGAATAATTAATGATCTCTTGAAGGTATGCCCATTCCGCCTCCCTTCCTCCCCCTATTTAATGAAGATAAATAAGATGTAGTTTTTGACTATCAATGTAGTACAGGGATTAAGTCACTTTATCATTTCCATTTAACAGCAATTACATATATAATCCTCAAGACTGTTAGATATAAAACTAAGAAAATCAATAGGACGAGTCTTGATATAAATTATTTTGCAATGCAGGTATATTTTTAGACAGAATTTAAAATGTCTTCTCAATCTCTGACAAAGGCAAGTAGCTGGTTAGCTTTGTTTCAGACTCATAAAACTTGTACACCTCACTCAGGAATACCTCCGAAGGACAGATGTGCCTTTAACAGGCAATCTGGAAATTCTTTTCAGTATAGAATTTTGTGCTGGAAAAGTATATTTGATCTATCATTGATGATTGATAAGATATTAACTATCCACCAGTAAGCTGCTTTATGTGCTGTAAGTGCAACACTCACCCTTCATTCCTTTAGCAATGAAGCCAGAGATTTGTGGTTGTAGTTCATTTAGTCAAAGTAGTAGTTAATTACAGATGGCAGCTGAAAGCCACAGTTAGTGTGTAACTATGCAAAGACTTAGAATTCCCTGCAAATAAACCAGGGAGAAATTCTCCTACCCACCCAAAGAATACATGTCTCATCAAGGCATAACACAAGCATTCCTGTTCATCCAATAGTTTGAAAGATATTCCATTATCAAACTCTACTCTGAGATAATACTCTGAAAATAGACCACCAGTCTCGGGCTGAAGAATATACTTTCTTACACAAAACAGGCAAACATCAAAACAGCATGTAATTTGCTGGTCAAGAAGATTCAAAAAAAAAAGAACAGCAAGCAAGCAAAAAAAAGCCCCACATGTTTGAAGGTATGTGTTTCATACATTACTTTTTAATTTACAGTACCATTTACCAACTTGCCTTCAGCTCTTCCTTTCCTATGACTGCCGGGGGTCAGATGGCCAGGGAAGCAACAGTATACACCATCATTTCCTTGCAATTATGGGAGAAGAACATGCGAAAGAAAGAGGCCATTTCAGCTGTCTTTCAGAGGACAGTGAATTAGCTAGACATAACAAGCCAAAATGGGGAGGAGTGTGAAAGGAAAAAGAAACATAGACTGATGAAAGTTACATAGGAAAAACACTGAAATACTTTCAAGTTACAGGGAGTAGTAGTTTTACAGAAAAAAAAATAGCCTTTTTAAAGAAAAGTATCTCAGGGAGGATTCACCTTATTCAACATTAGATGTTTACACAGTAGTGTCCACATCTCAACTACTCACCCTAGGCTGCCCTGGAGAAAAACTGGCTCTTTAAATCATTTACACTCTGGAAATGTCTGTTTTTCTCCTTTGAATATCCAGGGAATCTAGATTATTTTTTCAGAGAAAGAGAGATCTACGTCTAGAAAAAGAGGTCTAGAGGCCTGTGGGAGGAATCATATCCCATAAGGGACTGGAATTCATGTAGTTTTGTTAATTTGTTAATAAGCAATACGGGATGATGCAAAGGAGCACTTTGAATCTGTGCACAGGCCTAGTTAAATGTTGTCACATCCTGAAATTTAGGATGGGGTTTTGTTTTTATTTTTATTTATGTATTTATTTTGGTTTCTATTTTCCCTTTAAATTCTGGGAAAGGCACAAATATGCTCACAATTCTGAGACATCAAAATATCTTTAGCTTAACAGCTCTGAATTTTGGAGCTTTGCAGGCATTTGTGTTGTTTGGTTAATAGCCAACTGGAATAACCTGAAAGCTTTGTTGCAACTGGCTTTCTGACAATGGTAATTTGTTTGGTCATCTCTACATTCCAAATAACCACTTTCCTTTGCAGTGTGTTTCAAGGCTTCTCAGCTATTTTATTATTTTATCCTTTAAGTAGCAGAGTAGAAACCTTCAGAGTAGCATGTTCTGCTATATTCAAGATAACCTGTATACTCACTGCAGTAGTCAATTGATTGTCAAGCACTTGATATATGGATATGTTGTTTTCAAGGTCTTTCTGAACTTGCAGAATTTAACCTTTGTCAGTTTAAGGAGAAGAAAGGCAAATAACATCTGCCTAGTGAGATGATTTACCCTCACATCATTAAACAATGGTAAATATGACCAACATGGGTCATATTTTTCCAGATAACATGACGATTTTTTTTTTCTTTCATTAGAAAAAAGCTTTACCATTAAGTTGAGTGTTAAAAAAAAAAAAAAAAAAAAACAGATAGATCTTCCCCCCAGATATTTCCAGCAGCTAAAAAACTCTAAAATACTACGGACACCATAAGTCATCTATCACAGATTCACAGAATCACAGAATGCTTAAGGCTGAGGGTAGAAGGGACCTCTAGAGATCATTCCTTCTCCCTTCTTCAAATCTGAGCTAAAAAATGGACACAGGAATTAAAAAAAAAAAAAAAGGAAAGAAAAGGTAAGACTTTATTTAATAGACTCATTTACTCATTTAACTTTAATGTTTTTACAATACAATGATTCTAAAATCATGCTGGAATGAACCACCCCCACAGTTCGCTAATGCTTGTACCAGTTTCCTCTATTCCTTTAAGACACATCCATTGCATTCTAGTGTGGCTAGGTAATAAATATTGTAACACATTTACAGGTAATTACAGCCGAAAATTTACAAGGGTGCTTACTTAGTAATGGGCCACAGAGATGGAAGCAGAGTATGCTATATGATCCCCATCCACAGGAGAAAATAACCACAAGTTGGTTAAGCCACCTTTGACATGGAATTTGTATAGAAGGTGAAAGCTATGGTAAGTAACTATTCTGCTATCTAGCCAACCATTAAAACAGAAATACACATTGTTGTTGCTGCTTTACATGAAATGATTTGAACAAATTTACCCTCAATATTTGTGTTCTACTGGCATCTGTTGGGACAAAACTTTAATAAAATGACTAGCATAGCAAATAAAATTAAAGTCTATAAAATGAGAATTTGGAGCACACTTGCAGGTTAATGAAATATTTGGAGAAAGTTTCCCCTTCTAGCATCTATACCTTAAATATTAAGTGTTATAACTTAGTGCAGTATTTGGATAATTTATGCTTTGTTCTTCATCAGAATCTAAAACAGCAGTAAAAAAATATCATTTTATTATCTAAGAAAGTTATTCTGGCACAGAAGAGATGATATTGACACCAGAACAGTGTACTTTGTGGAAAAAACAAGTTTTTGGCAGAATAGATCCAAAAGGCCATCAGACCGCAGCACCAAAAATATTCCTATAATTAAGAAACATACAGATAGCTTCCAGTTGGTTTTAGAAATTCTTAGAAATCAACTTTTATACAGCAGCTAACTCTCTGAAAATAGGTGCTGGGAACTGAGATGTTATATTTAAAACCATTTCTGAGAAAAAAATCATAACAAAGATGGTTCTAAGCTACATTTTTAGTCAATCAAATCATATCAAGAATGTTACAAAGAAATGTGAAATGAAGTACAGTTTCCAACACAAATCCATCTGGGAACATTACTTCTAGCTTATAAAAAGTACTTAATTCTTCTAATAACAGTATATAAGGTATGACAGGCAAGTAAAAGGTAAAGTTATTCCTTTCATAGCCTCAGATTTGCCTGTTCCAGGATGTATTGCACATGTGATGTACAAATCATTACAAGAGAGCTTCATAATCCAAAATTTTACAGTTTTTAAAATCGAAAAGAAATAGCTGATATTCAAGTCAGCTTATGACTTGTCGGGGTAGTTGGAATAGCTGGCAAAAAAAAAACAAGGCATGCATGCAACCATTCTTAGGACAATAGACATATTGGTCTATACAGAGAAAAAATGAGACCTCCCTCTCCATTCTTGCACTAAACAAGTTTTAGGAAGTAATTGACAATGATTCTCAAATATTCTGAGTGCTTCACTTCTGGCATAAATGTCAGACTCACATCTATTAATATAAAATGTCCAAAGATTTGAATTACTCAAACTGCTTGAGTCTAAAAAGAAACAAGACTGAACAGACTTCCTTGAGATACTTCATGTCTCTTTTGTTTATGTTCATGGCCAAAAAGATTAAAGGAACAACACTGCAGAGTGGAGGAAGGGAAATAAAAAATAGCAGGAATAAAAAACAAAGCCACCCTACATTATCTAAAATATTGCAGGATTTTATATTTCACAAAAAAAAGAAAAAGGCCTGTTGAATCAGAAATAAGCCTTTGATTTTTGCAACTTCTCTGAATGCCAGTTACATTATTCTAATCGCTGTAGATATAATTGATGGAGTTGGTTTTGTTTTACACATTAGCTGAACTGGCTGAAATCTAAACATGCTTTTAACAAGTAATACAAAAAATAAACATAATGAATTTAAAAACAAAAATGGCCAATTCCAATTACAAAGCAAACAGAATAAACTTCTTTTATATTGCTTGTAATGAACATAGAACAACATAGCTTACATTTACCTACCTTTGCAATTAATTTTTAAGAGCTGAAAATATTTAATATTAAATACTGCATGAAGTAATGTTTACTAAAGACTAAAATGTGCTTTGATTCCTCAAACAGAATTCCAGCTTATCTTCTCCACTATTTGTCATAGACAATATGGCTAAATTGCTTCATAGCAGAGACTATTTTTTAAGGAACAGCCACCTGGAAAGTACCATAATGAAGAGAAAAGAAAGAAAGGGAAAACAAACAAACAATAACAACAAAAAACACAGAAAATTCAAAGCCTTTAAAGTAAACAGGGAAATTGAGTCCAAAAGACCAAAATTAATTTGCCAAAAATCCTTAAATGCGTTAGTGGAAAATACATAAAATAGATTCCAAAGTCTTGCACTCTTACAAATGTGAAACATGCAGCTAAAATGACAATCATCTGAGCTCTGAGAGAGAAAGCAACAGGAGAGCATTATTATGTATGATATTCATCTATTTGAGCCTATGTAGACCTATCTGTTCAGCCTGCAACTCCTGTCAGACTAAGCTGGCACATGGAAATTTATATTACAGTCATAAGAAGTAACTGCAATCTGCATTCATTTGTTCATGAATAATATCCATCTTTCTCACTATACACCAAGTATTGATCTTAGAAAGGAGGTTCTGGTATCCTAAGTCTTCATAAATGGAGGAGCTTTTCAATGTCAAACATTCATTTCAGAAGCAGAACTTCTACTAGAAGCAGTAACCACAGCACATCTCATCTATTCACAAGTCTGCAGCATTTGCTTAGCTCATAGAAGCCATAATATTATGGATGAGTGTGGATGAAGCTCTTCCCACACTGACATGTTAATGACAGCCTCTGCCTCTCAGATGATCTTCTCGTTGGTCTCTACTCAGTCAAAATATTTTATCAACAGCTTTTCTTTCTGGCAATTCAAACTTTAGCCTGCTTCCATTAATACAAACCTATGTGTAACTCCACTGCCATGAATAATTTTTAAATGCTCAACTTCAGCAGCATACAGATGGCATTTGTAGGATTGGGATCTTTGTGCTGTGTTAATTTCCAATAAACAAATTCTAAATATTTGAATAACCAGGAAGCAAATGTCTGAGAGCTGACATGGCATGACCTATCAAAACAGCCTCCTCAAATGAGTGCCACATTATTGTATTTCTTATTTCCTTCTGTTATTCAGATAACCATAAACCAATATGCTTCCATGAGAATAAACACAAGAATAATGCTTGCAATAAATTTCTTCTACAGTTATCTTGAATCTGAAATATTATACCCAAAACACTTGACAGTTTGCTTCCTGAGAGATTCCCCCCATCACCTGTTTCCAACTTAAGAATTCTTCATCAGCAGCACCACTTCCAGTATTTCCATATATTGTCCAGTCTCATAGAGACAAATTCTACATAAAGGAGAAGCAAGGGAGGGAAAAAAATGTTTAAATACTTTTCAAGGCTTTTGAAAGATCTACTGATGAAAATGGATAGTGCAGGGATTACTCTTCAGTACACAGACCTGATCTCTGAATGAAACCTGTGGCTAAGTCCTGACTGTACATCAGGTGAGATGAAATACCTGATGCCGCTAGAAAGTAGAGAAAACAAACTTCACTCTGTGGGCATGAATGCAGCCCAGAACTGCTGTTACAGATCACCTGGGGTTCAAGAATGAAGATCCACCTATCCTGTGATATGATCCTAGCCACTGTGATGTAAAGTTGTGATGCAGCTCCAAATACAAACAAAAAGAAATGTTCAGGTCATTAAATAGAAATTACCCCCTCACCCTACTCTGTCTTTTGCTAAAAAAAAAGAAAAACAAATCTGCTTCACTCTGTAGAAAGCATAAAAACTGAATGAGATAAGAACATCTGAAGAAACCATCAACCATATCTAAGTAAGATTACTTCAAAATTAAGTGTAAAACCACAATAAGAGTGAATGTTTCCCTCCTGTATGGCGAGTAGTGAAATGCATGAGTGCATTGCTTTATAAATATTATTCATTTGGAACAATTTTCTCTCTAATAAGAGGATATTTTAAAGGTCAGACATATATTAATTGAAAAAAGAAAGGACAGAGAGAGAGAGACATATTGCTACAACACTGTTCTCCTTGAGAGAGCTCAAAGAGCGTCACGGGTAAATCTGTTTTAGCAACTACAATAAGCAACTTTTTGTTAGAAGTGGACTGGTACGAGCTGCATTATAAAGTCTATGAGTTCTAGAATTTTTAAATCTATGAGCTTTGAAAATGGCTTACAATTTTGCATACTGTGGGACAGCAGCCCTGGATAACATTGTGAGAAGGCAAGAGTTTTTAATAGTTGTATTAATACTGCTATTTTTTTCAAAATAACCTGCTGAGCTTCTGTGATGATTGGATGAGATGGGTATCAATTCTATTCAATCATTTAGATTTAAATTTTTGAAGGATGTGACCCTTATTATTAGATGGATTAAACTACTTTGTTCCATTCTCAAATGACTGTAAAACAGTCATCAACATTTTCAGATATCTTTTTAGTCTAACCAGAAATATGTTCCAGTGATCTTTCCTATTGGAGTATAGGCTTTGAAGTTTGCTAATTTTTTCATAGTGTCAATTTTCCTAACAATCTGCCAGGAATCATTCATGTTAAAGGGAAGTAAGTATTCAATTTATTGATTTAGTAAAATAAAAATATTAGATTAAGAGCCTATTTAAACTAAATTGTATTCCGTTGTAAGCTAAATATTTTGGTATGCAAGTCACAGAACTAGAAAACATCGGTTTGCTTTAGATGTTCACCAACTGGAATACAGTTCATTGAATCATATAATCATTGTAGAACAGGATTTTTCTACCTGTATCAATTTCATTATTTCAATACAAACCTATATGACTATTTACTATCCATAAAGAACTGTATGTATACTATACATGCAGGTAGATATAAATTTGTAACTACACATACAAGTCAAAATAATACAATATGAATATAACATTAAAGAAAAATACAAAGCATTCCTATGTCAAATCTGAAAGGTGATTAGCTTTACAAAGGTAGTAGTCTCACTGATCTTTAATGTGGGCCCTCTAAAAGTAAAACCAAACACACATATATATATATAGAGAGGGGTAAAATAGAATGTATTTAACACATTCATAACATACAAAAGGTTATTTTAAGGTGCCCTCTTGCAAGAAGACTATTTGAAAAACTCTTGAGTAAAATAGTCTGCTAGTATATTGCAACCTTTAATCACTCACTCCTTATTTTCCTCACTAATAAAAGAGCATAAAACTTTTATAAATAATAGCTCCTCATTAATTAATAATTTTGTGTTTCAACAAAAGTGAGTTTAAAAATACTATTAAAATTAGAGCCTGCGTTTCCAAATTCCTATTTTCATTTATTTTTCTACAGTTCTGACAAATTAAAGAGTGAAGCCTAGACCTACAAGGGACTTCTTAGGCACCAGAATACCAAATGTTGAAGTAAGCCATTTTTAGGAACTTGGTGAGACGATGGATTGCATTGCCTTGTTTTAGACCCCCCATTCTCCAAGAATAGAGATGAGTCTTACTAGCGCTCTGAGTTCTGCCTATGGAAAAGGTTAAAGGACTATTTCTTAAGCTCTACATATTCAAAAGAAAAAGTACTCAATAGCATTCTAATGACACATGTGCATCCACTGAGGATTTCTAGGTCCCGTGTTCTTCCTGAAAGGAGAAATGTTAAAGCTCTTAGTTTAAAAAAACAAGCAAGCAAAAAAAAAATGCTAATGAATAGATAACAAGGGTCATGACTTTTCTTTCCAAATATGATAGCAAAGAAAATCACCCATAAAATTAATTCTATAGGTCAATGGTTAAAGCAATGTTTTTAAGCAGGAAGCTCTAGTTTAATTCTCTCACCTTCCTTAGACATTTTCCAAGCTTCCAGCCTCAGATGGACAAACAAATAGCAGGCCTAGATGGTTAGAAGTGTCAGTCTTTGATACTACTGAAGCTAAAAGGTCACTAATTGATCATCTAATATAACATTATAAATATTAACTGTTCAGGGAGACTATACCCCTCAATCTTGGTGGTTAAGGCAGACATCTGGGACTGGGGAAATGGGCTTTCAGTTCTTGAAAGGCCATACACGTTAGATAAAACAAGCAGCTACTACGGAGGGAAAAAAAAGCATACAAGCATTCCCTCATCTCCCTGTATTGACACATGGAATTTGCAGCAATAGAATTGGAGTTTTGGGGATCAAGGTTTTTCAAATGAGATATTTAAATAAAAGTCCTGTATTATGTGCTTCATTTCTTTACCCTTTAGCTAATACTTAAATCTTATCTTGGGTGTCATTGTGTTTTTCTCAGTCCAAGTGAAGAACTCCATGAGAGTCACTAGAGCTGTGTAAGTGCAAAATTTAATTCAGGAGAAAAGTTCAGTTTCAAAGGAAAGCATACAAATGGTACACTGAGAGGTTAAGCGTTCAAGCCACAGGACTTACGAGAGGTAACAGCTCTCAATGAAGAAATTTCACTGTTACACCCACTTTTGCTGATCAGTATAATCAATGTCAGCAGTGTTTAATAATCGGCCTCTCGACAGTACTTGGCAGGTGGCAGTAGATAGAATGTGAAAGCAACTAAGATCTCGGGGTCTGTGCAAAACTAGCTACAAAACAGACTATGAAGACAGATGCTGAAATGTTAGGAATGTTCTTGCATTCAAAGGGTTCCTATGGCTGCTTGAAATGGTTCACCAAACAACCATATTTCCAGTACTTTACTAGTTCATCAGGCACATCATCTGCTGAACAGCAGCAGGTGATCATAAACCCACGCCGAAGAAGCATTTAGCAAAGTCATGTTTAGCTGGAAGTAACCAGTACCACTCTTCAAAGTACATCCAAACCTTTACTTAGATAAGCAACATCAACTGGGTCAGCCAACTTCATACAGAAATCTTGAAAGTAGCCTACATCTAATTTGTATATATGAATCTGATATGGTGTGAGGAAAAGTACTGCCCACAGAGAGCACAGTTATGATTTCTTTTCCTGCTATGCATCATCCCATTCTCAGTTTCATTGCATTGGCTACAGGGGATAACACAAACCATTGCTGTTACTCTGTGTATGAAACTGAACACTAAGTCTCAGCAGACAAAACATGCCCAAGCTCCTCTGAAGTTGTAATAATAACAGCCTGCCATCAACGAGTATGTCCAAAGATTATCCTGTCATATATCTCTCAGATCCCTCAGAAATGACAGCAGACAATTCATTACTTACTTACAAAAAAAGTATTACCTTTATTACCTTCAAGCAATGCCTAAGTATTTTAAAAATAATTATTAAAATACACTATGATTAGGAGCTCTTGAAAAGAAAAATATGATTCTGTGGACTTAAGCTACCTCATGGCTTGCGAAGCCAGGGGTTTTGAAGACTGTTAATGATGGTTTGCAACATTGTGGAAAACCAAGGCTTGTAATTTGTAAATTTTATTTTTAGAAATACTTATTCAAGCATATTGGCATTGATGGCTATGAGAGAGGAAATAAAAGAAAAGAATCAAAACCAAAAATATGTAGAATTAAAAGCCTTTCAAGTTTCCTGAAGGGATTTTTTTTCCAGAAAAAAAAAAGTGAATTTGAGGTATTTTTTCCTACTTCTTATGGGAAGAATGGGAGCCTAAATTCAAGCACTAGGAGGCATTTGAAAGTTTCTTCAAGGTCGTTGCATATGCAAAACATGCTCAGTGAGAAATGCCTGACATTATATCATAGTCATAAAATGCTGCTGATAGCAAAATATATAGCTATATTATTATCCTCTCCCCTTTATATCAGAACAGAGCAAGAAAATATTGGATAGAAAAAAAATATTGAAAAGATGAAAAGCATTTTTTTCTTAGCTCAACTTACTCAACATTGCTGGCAGGATCATAGTACAAAACAGAGAGTCCAGTAGCATTTAACCTCAGAACATATTAATTAAAGGCAGAAGATATTCCTGCACATCTTAATTTAATTATCACTTCTAGCAACTGAGACTTCTCATATTTTTAGAATATGAATACGCTTTTTTTAGCAGTTTTCCTTCTTTGTCAAAACACTCAAGAAGTCATTTTTGAATCAGTTTCTTTCCAGAGTTGACAAGTCCTGTCACAGCTGTTTTTGACAAGTGACTCTGAAAGAAAGTCATACAGTTATACTTTGTTTTCTAACCCAAGTACATTTGAATTCACATTTTTCCCTCCAATTCTCAAATTTAAAGTCATCTCAAAAAATATCTTGATATTAGCAAATCTTTCCTCTAAAGATTGACTGTTTAAAGCCATGCTGTTTTCTAATGTCACAATGCAGCCTATTCCTTTTCTTTTGCTTTTTATGGTTTCCTAAATACCCTAGGGACTTTCCTGAATGTGAGCAGAATTGAGCTTCACTAAAACAGCCTCTTGAAACGCCCACCAAAAAAAAAAGAAATCCAAAGTCATGAAAATCAACATTCTCCTTTCTAATACCCACAATACCATTTAAAATGGCAATACAGAACTTATTTGAGAGGGCCTTAACATTAACATGTGCACCTTAACATTGTGCTGCAAGCTGAGCCTGCTGGACCATCTGTTTTCAGCAAAAGAAACTGAAAAAATTAGCCTCCTTCCTCACACCACCTTTGACTTCAAGAGAGGTTCAAAACTGCAAAACAAACAACAAGTTGGATACAATAGGAACACATTAGGAAACAATAAGGCAAATTGTGTAACTTCAAACAAAATACAATTCAATTACAGGACTTCCACTTTGCTTCACAGTTTAGGAATATGCATTAATCATCATAGTATCTGAGTGTAGGTCACTCATCTTTGGTCCTGTCAAGGGGTGTGACACAAACAGGTTTCTGTGCACTCATAGCCTTATAACAGCATTACTTCTAAAAGAGGATGGAGGAATCAGAAGTCCTGAAGACTTGAGGAAACTTTGGAACTGAAAATATTTTGTAGCATTTTGGCAGCTTTACTCTCTTTACAGAACAACCAGCTTGTAAAAGCAATTTTGAAAGATTTAGCACAGCAGAGCTCATTATGACTTTCACGGGTGGTTGGAATAAAAAATATAAATGAAAAGCTCTTTCAAGACTGTTTCTTTTTTATTTTTCCACACTACAACTACTATGAGACCACCTGCCTTTATAAAGTCTTTGTAAAACCAGTGTTTTAATTGACATGAAATAATTTCCATTTGTATAGCAGGCACACTCAGCATCACTGAGTTTTCCTCTCATTCTATATACAGAGGTTTGTGATGAACGAATCTAAAATCTCTCTTTGTCTGGGTCAAATCCTGCCAAGATCTGCCTATATCTCTCATGCATGGCAGCATTTAATTGAGAAAAACAAGAAAACAAAACACACTTTGGAAAAACTGTGCTGCACAGCATGCGGTATAATTTGTCATAGTTTTACAAACATCCTCTTGCTGATACCTAAGCAATGTGTGCATGTGAGTGCAAACATAATGAGGGTTTATTATTTTATCCTATGCAGTCCTAACATTTTTTTTTTCAGTTCTTTTAAAAGAAATGTGGGACTGCTTTAAAATTATTTCTTTACAAATAATGGAAATAATAAAATGTTCCAAATGGGCTCTGAAGCTCAGTTTGTCTGAAGTCCATCCACTGCTGCTGCAGAGATCAAAGCACAGAGACACCAAAGCTCTTGGGTAACAGATGGGCAATAAATCATTACCTGGAATTCATCGTAGAATGTAGCACTGCTTTATTTGCCTCAAATCTTGTTCATGGGACATCTTCCCTGTTTTTAATTGATTTACTCTGCTTAGCCTATATCTTTACTGTACCATTCAAAAATAATTAAATGCCTTATTTGTGAGCTAAAACATCTCTCCAAGTGTGTAGAGAATCATAAATAAATTTGGCAGGACTGTGCTTTCACTTGCTAAGCAAAATAGCAAAATACATTGCTTATTCCAGTGAGTTATCGTTATCATCATTTCCTTCCTCCTTCCTGTAGCTCTGATCTATTTATAAAGACCTTTATGTGCAAATGGTATTCATCTATCATTAATTTTTTATTCCATTACAGCAGTTTTGAAGAATAACTAGTAAGCTTCACTTCTTTCCTCCTTAATATCTTTGAGACTTGGTAGAACGCGTCTTTAAAATAATGGGTTTCTGTGATTTGGTAAGCTGTCTCTTACAGTTCTCCACCTCCTCCACATCCACACACTTTGACAGCTCCTGGAAACTGAGTTATACAGATAGGAAAAAAAAGTAAAAACAAAAACATAGGCTGAATTTCCACTCACACTAAAGGGATTTAGTAATAGCTTCTCAATTATTTAAAACAATGTGAATTCTACCATGACGAAAATCTATAGTATTTACTCCTTTTGCTTTCCCTTTGTACTGTTATGAATATCTAAAAATGAGTCACAGATAACAAAGAAGTTCTGCAGTACTTCTGGTTGAATGGTACCTTTAATTTTAACACATACACTTTGAAACAGCAGAGAACCTAGCAAGTATGCATGGAAGCAGTTTACACCACATGGCCATAACTGTCCTTACATCAGTTAGCAACACAGTAGGTCCACAATTCCAGATTCACAATTCTTCCACAGGCCCACAATTTCAGATGCAACAAACTGTCCAAGCCTTGAGGAGCAGGATCTATATTATCCTACCAGGCAGTTCAGCCCACAGTTGGGAGGCAGTCCACTGCTTTGACCAGTCCTGGTTTAAAATGATGCAGCATTTCAATGACATATAAGAAAGCACACAGATTTGCATCTGTTTGAAGAAAAATCCTTTTTAAACTTGAGTACAGATTCCTCACTATTGGAGCACTAACAAACTGATGTTATAATTGCTTATTATAAAGTTATAATAGTTCTAATAGGAAAATCAGATCTTTAAAGATCTATGATGAAAAAGTCAATCAAAAATAATTTTTAGGCCTTTCTCTTCCAAAGATTAAGTCTTACAGTTAAGTTTTTCAGGATAAATGTAAGACAAATTTACACTCAGTTTTCAGTGTACTAGGACATGCAACAATCAACTGAGAAACAGAGAGATTCAATGGTGAAGAGGGTATTAACTTGAGACAACACTGAAGAGGTTGATAACCTGCATATTTGTGCATGGCCCAACAGTGATGGACAGGTGGTCTAACGAGTGCAAAGAAAAAGATTAGGCTCTCTTTAAGTATTTTCTGATGTGCAAAGCCTACAACTTAAAAGGTACCCTTTATGCAGGTTCAAAAGAATCCTTTGAAAGCAAAGAAAGAGCCTCTTTGAAGTGCTCCTAAATACGCCCAGCAAAACAGAAGTAAGATACTTAAACAGATTGGGTACTGGAAGGAGGATGACTAATTAACATAACCAGATAGGTGGAAAGCTTCAAATATAATTGTAGTAGCAAGCTATTGTTAGCAATGCGGGATGAACTCATGTACATAAAAAAGATAAGGCTGTGACTGAGAGTCTGGATTGACAGAGTCTGGAGACTACAAAGTACATTGTGTTCTAGATGTGCCTATTTTCACCACTGACTATAAAGGGACAGCCTCTCATCTACATGGGATTTAATACATCTGCATCCAGCTGAAATCAGAGTCTGATTAAGCATGGCCAAACTATGCCAGTTCATTCCCAACAAAACTATAAAAACTATAGTGATGCTACCACATAGACTTCACCCAAAGGATTAAGCTGCCAGTAACCTTATGGAAATAATCATACATCTTCTTTGTTATGTCCAGGAAATGAAAAGTATAACCTTTTACTCTGCCCTGTTTCATGATGTTTACTCTGCCATCACTGGGTGCTAACACGTCTGTTAAAAACTTCTGCAAGAACTATGCTGCTAAGTATCTGGTCCAGATTCCAGCACACAAGAACATCTACTTAACATGGTCTGATGTTCCAAAGGCATTTGCAGGCGTACTGCCTGAGAAATCAGGAGGTAAAACCAAGGCCATCTACATTTTGCATTAAAGAAAGAAAAAATCTTCATGACTTCATGGCTTAGATGCTTACATATGATGAGACACTTTGAGTAAATTTTAAAGCAGATTCCATATGTTTCCAGTTGACAAAGAGGTACAAGGTGTCTTTTAGCACCTTGTGCTTTCTCTGCCCCCCTACTAAAACACTTAGAGTCAGGGAAAAACCTCGTATTGAGATTGGAATAAATACTTACTAGAGTAAGAGGCGTTCGTAGACAGTGAGCAATACTTGGCTTCCAAAATCTTTCTTATCTATCATTTTCACCTAGCATAAAAGAAATGAAGATATTCAGTCTGAATATCGAAGGAAGGAAATGGTTGGAAGAGCTCAGAGCTTTTTCAACCTTTTCTTTTCCCCTGCTGCTGCCCCCCAAGCAGTAACTCTTCTTTGATTATGGTTATTGAAAGCTACTGAAAGTGAAACTATATATACGAAGCAATTTCCAGAAATGACAACATGGGGCTTAGCTTCTCAAAAGACTGGAGGGGATAACCTTGACACAAGTGACCGTGAAATGATGGAGTTCAGAATCCTGCAAAGAGGAAGCGGGATGAAGAGTATGATCACAACACTGAACTTGAGGAGAGAAAACTTTGGCCTCTTGAGGGACCTCCTTGGAAGAATCCCACGGGATAAGGTTCTACAAGGAAGAGATCTCCTAGACAACTGTCTTATTCTATTAATACCTCTGAGTACATAGCTGTCTTATTGATTAATTACCACCTCTGAGTACATAGAAGTGTCCATCTCAATGAGTAAGAATTCAAACAAAGGCAGCAGGAAACCTGCCTGACTAAATAAGGATCTCCTGGCAAAATTCAAACAGAAGAAGGAAGTGCACAAAAAGACTGAAGCAAGGACAGACCACTTGGGAGCATTATTAGAACACTGTCAGAATACGTGATGAGGAAGACCAAGACTCATTTGGAGTTGAATCTAGCAAAGGGATGTCAAGGTCAATAAGATGGGATTCTATAAATATATCAGTAACAAAAAGAAAACGTGAGCTCCCTGCTGAAGGGAGAAGGGATTCTGGTGACAAAGGACACAGAAAAGACAGAGGAACTGAATGACTTGTTCACCTCAGTCCTTGTAGCTAACACCCAGCCCTCAGGAATCCCAGACTCTGGAAATGATGGAGAAAATCTGGAGAGACGATATTCTCTTGGTTGAGGTCATATCAGGTCATACATCATACAAGGAAAAAAGACATATACAAGTTCATGGGCACATGTGTATCATGTGAGTACTGATGAAATAATGAGTACTGAGGGAGCTGGCAGACGTCATTGCTAGACCACTCTTAATCATATTGAAAGGATATGGAGAACAGGAGAGGTGCCTAAGGACTGAAAGAAAGCGGTTATCACTTCTGTCTTCAAAAATGGCAAAGAGCAAGAAAGTAAAGGCCAGTCAACCTTACAGAATTACAGAATCACAGAAGGGTTGAGGTTGGAAGGGACCTCTATAGATCATCTAGTCCAACCTCCCTGCTCCAACAGGGACACCCAGAGCACGTGGCACAGGGTGGCATCCAGACAGGTTTGGAAGATCTCATGAGAAGGAGACTCCACAGCCTCTCTGGGCAGCCTGTGCCAGGGCTCTGTCACCCTCACAGGAAAGAAGTTCTTCCTCACATGGAGGTGGAACTTCCTGTCTTTTAACTTACACCCATTACCCCTCATCCTGTCACTGGCCACCACAGAGAAGAGCCTGGTCCCATCCTCCCTACAATCACCCCTCAGGTCCTTGTACATGTTGATCAAATCTCTCAGCCTTCTCTTCTCCAGACTAAACAGGCCCAGCTCACTTCTTAGTCTTTTCTGAGAAGAGAGATGTTCCAGTCCCTTAATTATCTTCATGGCTCTACGCTGGAACCTCTCTAGAAGGTCAATGTCCTTCTTGTCCTGGGGAGCCCAGAACTGCACACAGTACTCCACGTGCAGCCTCACCAGACCTGAGGAGAGGGGGAGGATAAATCTCCTCCTCAGCCTGCTGGCAACGCTTCTCCTAATACAGGCCAGGATCCCACCGGCCTTCTTGGTCACAAGGGCACACTGCTGCCTCATGATTAACTTGTTGTCAATCAGAACTCCCGAATCCCTCTCCACGGAGCTGCTTTCCAGCAGGTCAGCTCCTAATCTGTACTGGTGTCTGGGGTTATTCCTCCCCAGGTGCAGGACCCTGCATTTGTCCTTGCTGAACCTCATGAGCTTCCTCTCTGCCCAACTCTCCATCCTGTCTAGGTCTCTCTGAATGGAAGCACAGCCCTCGGGAGTGTCAGCCACTCGTCCCAGTTTGGTGTCATCTGCAAACTTGCTGAGGTTGCACTCTGTCTCTTCACTCAAGTCATCGATGAACAAGTTAAACAGCAGTGGTCCCAGTGCTGACTCCTGGGGAACATCACAGGCCACAGAACCCAACCAGACTTGGGCCCATATATCACCACCCTCTGAGCTCTGCCATCCAGCCAGTTCTCAATCCATCTCACTATCTACTCGTCCAATCCACACTTCCTGAGCTTCCTCATGCTGTTGTTATGGGTGACAGTGTTGAAAGTCTTGTTCAAGACAGCATCCACTGCTCTTCCCTCATCCAGCCGGCCAGTCATCCCATCATTGAAGGCTATGAAACGATGGGTCAAACACAACTTCCCCTTGGTGAATCCATGCTGACTACTCCTGATCACCCTCTTTTCCGTCACATGCTTAGAAATGGTCTCTAGGATGAGCTGCCTCATTACTTTCATTCCTAGAAAAGTGATGGAGCAGCTTATCCTGGATGCCATCTCTAAGCATGCAGAGGAAAAGAAGGTGATCAGGAATAGTTAGCACAGATTCACCAAGGAGAAATCATGCTTAACCAATCTGATAGGCATCTAAGATGCAATGACTGACTGCGTAGATGAGGAAAGAGCAGTGGATGTTTTCCTCTTGATCTAAGTAAGGCTTTTAACACTGTCTCCTATAACATCCTCATAAGTAAGTTCAGGTAGCATGAGCCAGATGAGCAGATAGTGAGGAAAACAGAGAACTGGATGAAAGGCAGAGTTCTGCGGATTGGTATCAGTCATGCAAAGTATAGCTGGAGAACTGTAGATATCCATTTCCCCTGGGAACAATACTGGGTTCAGTATTGTTCAACATAGTCATTAATAACCCGGATGAAGTGACAGAGTGCAGCCTCAATCAGTTTGCTGGTATAAAATTACGTTAAGTGGCTGATGAGCCAAAGAATGGTATTTTGGGGTGCATTAGGAAGAGTGAGTCCACCAAAGGATCACAAAGATGATTAGGTGTAGAAGCAGCTTCTGCATGAGAAAAGGCCTCATGCAGGTCTGTTGGGTCTTTTTAGCCTAGAGAAAAAAAGGTTGAGGAGGAGAGGGGGAATATTATCAATGCATTTAAATATCTGAAAGGAGAGTATATATGTATCAGGTACTGTCAAAAAGAAAACAAAAAAACCCAAAAAACACTAATTCTGTTTCATACCTTGTATATGGATGTTATATATGGATGTAAATGTTAGGTTGTATACGGATGTAAATTTCCTTATTTAAATTTGATAAACAGTAAAAATTTTTCATTTCTACCACACATGTTAAGTTGGTGTAGATACTCGAGTAATGAAGCCTTGAGAAACTGAGATGCTAGTCTGTTTCCATTTCTATTGCTTTGTTAGGAATTGCATTCTTCCTTACAGAATATTACTGCATAACATTTTAGCAGAAATCTTTTTAAGTTTCACAGGAATTACAGTATTTACTAGACTTCTGTGGAAAGCCCTTCTCTTTTTCTAGCATACACAGTTTTTCACAGGGTTTTGCTTTTAATTTCATCACAGTGATTTATATACTTTTATCTACTTTGTCCTTTATTGAAATCAGATTTTCAGAAATCGTGTTTATAGATTTACTTAGGTAGTTGTGTACTGAAAGTTTTCCATTGAGATACACAATATTTTCTTTAGATTATCAAATACTGTACAAAAATGAAACTTTAGAAAAGCACTGGTTTTACAGTTTGATAAGAAATAGTTGTACTGAAATATGTTTTTAATACTTCCTTTCTATCACTGTTTATCTTCCTGCTTCTCCTCTTTATTTTTAGTTTGTTTTATAGTTTAGTTATATCAGGAGATGTATTTAGATAAACCTATTTGAGTTCTTTTTAATCCTTTTGGCTGGACAATTTGTACTAGTATCAGTCATTTTGCTGAAAATTATGATATTTGATACGAAGAGGTATTTCTTAGTTTAGACATTCAATTGAAGTGTCTACCCTGAGGATAAAGGTTCATCCCTGGTAAAGAGGAGCTTTCTTCAGGGATAGCTGAAGGCTGTCCCTGAAGTAACATCTGACAAGAATAAAGGCAATTACATTTTGTGCTTTGACCCTGCTTCATATAAAAGACTGACAGGAAAATATACATTACAGACTTAATAAAATAAAGCAAACACAGTATTTCACTACACACTTTCCTTTGGGATATAGAAAAAAGAACAAACTTGTGACAGATATTAGTCATCACTAAAGGCATTTGGATAGCACAGTGGAGAGAGAAGTCTTAGAACCTATAGACACGGTAACTTCTATATAATGATAGTTATGCTATGCAATATATGTTTGCATTGCTGCCCTTCATATCTCATTTTAAACAAGTTGTACTTTCAAAGTTGATTTCTTCATTCAGTTTGCATCTCTTGTTCTGGGGATGAGATGGAAGTACTCCTAGGAAGACAAAACTAGCAGGGTACCTTCCCTAAGAGTTTCAAACACCAGTTACTGTCTCTCATCCCACTGTCCTTTCCTACTATGTTTTGAAAATTCAGTGTAAAAAAGAACCAGATGATCAAAACCGTAAATTCTACTCTGTAGAGCTAGATTATCTCTATAAAATCTAACTCTTTGTAGTCCTACCCTGAGTATGTTGAAGACAGAGTGAGCTTTTTTATTGAATTACATTAGACTTACAGGTTTAATTGCGGAACTCCTTTCTAATTTTGATTCAGATTTCACTCCTATAGATCATGCTGGTTTCTTATGAAATATATTTTAATAGGAAGAATAAATAATACAAGCCTTAAGTACAGTCTCATTTAAGATCATGAAGGAGTCTCGTTTTGAAAAATTATCTTGCTGCTCTTGGACAGTATTTATTTGTTACTTCTGTTAGAAGTATCCATCAGGCTAACAACATCCTTGGAGACTAGGTAAAAACAGTCTGCGTTCAGAGCAAAGCGTGAACTGAATCTGTAACATCAAAACTCTACAGATCTATTAAAATTCTTGTTCTAGAAGATGTAGCTTGATATTCCTTATTATACCATTTGGAAAAGGAACCAGTTTTTAAGTGTTACTAAAAAATACATTAGAAAAAGCATAATACAGTTTGCATTCTAAGTAAGGAAGCTTTTATGTTACATAACAGTTCAGAGGGAACTTTTACTTGCTTATAAACATAAGATGTCCACTCCAAAGCTTTTTCTACTGCATATGGAAAAATATTTGTTTTGGGGTTTTCTTTACTTTTGCTTCTTGATGGGAAAGAAAAAAAAAACCTACATAAAATACAAGTAAAATCAGCATAATGTATTATCTTGTGCAACTTCAGCTGTTTAAAGTAGCTCTCATAGTTTGCAGTTTATTATAGCAGGGTCAATACTTTCAAAATATTTTTTAAGAATTTGAACTCTTTATTAAAGTATTCAGATACTGCCTTGGATTTTTATATGTAATTTGTTTCTTTAGAAAGGTCATTTTCTCTTTGAATAAGTTTTAAGAGTCTTTAACTCTAGCAAAATACCAAACAGTCCTCTAGAAGAGTAAAACTGACAAATTCCTGATTCTGTGTAGATAGTTTGTGGGTCTGTATTGTTTTATTCTTTAAGTAAATCTATCTTCCATTTGACAGTTTGAAAATCTAGGTAAACATTGAAGGATAAATAATTCAGTTTGGCGCAATTTTTTTTATGCAAGATGTTCTAGGAACAGTTTACAGGACAGATAAGGATGATCAGGAAAGAATATAATAAAAAAGCATTAAGGCATAATATCTACAGGGCTCAAAGCCTCTTAACAATTATGCTACTTTTACTTTCTAAATAGACCTAACTGCAGGTAATCAAAGTTGAAAAAATGTTGTTCAAGGATGCAGGGAAAAAAAAAAAAAAAACAGGTGAAAACACTATGACATTCAAAATTCATTCAGATCCAGGATTGCCAGATGTGGTCTTTTCCTGGACAAAGATATTGAATAGTTTTATTATGAAATTGTCTCCCTGCCTCTCCTGTCCATCACTAGAAGTTATACATGATTTTTCATAACACATCTTTTTGTGCACTCTTTCCCTTGACCACCAGGCCAAATCAATGCCACACTGAAGATTAATTTTGCTGTTATCTTTACTGGCACCAGATTTGGTACTCCAATGGGAAACAACAATTCAAATGATCTCCTACCACTTTACAAGTTGAAATATAAAATTCACACAACCACTATTTACAAAGCTGAATACTACAGCTAGAAACAGTAATTTATTTTCAGGCATCTAAGCAAAGGGATTTTATCAGTGTGTTTTTTTTTTGTTTGTTTGCTTCAGAAGGAATATGCTACATGTGAACACTGTTAAAACACCTCTTTAATTTTCCTCCTTCAGAGAGAATTTTTTACCAAGATCACTAGGAATTAATTCTTATTCTACAGTGCTGTTATTCTTATTACAGTTTAATTCTTGAAGGACTGAAATGCTAAATCTAAAATTCTTCTGGGGTGTGCTTATTTTTATTTTCTAAAATTACTTCTGCATTCATATGGAAAAAATAATTCAGGATTAAAAAAGAAAAACATTTGAATTTACTGTTTCTAGAACAGGAGTAATCATTTCTATTTTTCAAAGCAATATTGTATTTAAAGAATGTTTGTTTGACTTACGACTGCGATTAAACATGAAATAGAAACGTGTCAATTCTTCATCCCATCAGTACAATATAAAAATATCTTGGAAATTCTGTCTCCAAAAAGACCCAGGAAGAGAGATAAACTCATAAATTTAAAAAAGAAAAATATATTCCTATTACACTAATATCTGATACGTTTTCTGTTTTGAAACATATTTTGTTATATTTTGTGGAGCAAAAAGAATGTCAAAACAACAAATAATAAAATTCCAGGCTTAAAATATTTGAGATGCAATCAAGGAACTTCAAACAATGTCTTCAGCAGACACCACGCAAATGTCTTGTCTTCATTTGTAAAGTATTTCACAGTGTCAAAACACTTTTTAATAAATAATATCATATGTATAGCTTCTATGGTCCACAAAGGTATGCTTTCTTAATACGTCTGATTTAGAAATTGGTCAAAAGTAACTTTCATCTTTTAAACCCACCCTCCCCATCCTCTAAAATTTGGCTATATGCATTTTTCACAGGCATATAAAAGATTTTCTTGTTTCTATCATTCCCCATTGGCAGGATACATCAGAATCCCACAGCCTGATGACTGGAAATCAAAATTCTCACTTTTTTTTTCTTGAGAATAAATCTGTAAACTTAAGTATTTCAATTTTCTTTTTCTTTAATAGACATTGTATAATTCTCACTTCTGAGCCTTCCAATTAGCAAACAGAAAATCTGTAAGTTAAATGTGCAGCAATGGTCATGGCACCGCAGTCTTGGACTTCGTCCACAAGATATCCCCATTTTGTTTTTAAGATATGGTCTCTGTCAGAAAGCAGCGGTACTGTCCTGGTTTCCCATTCCACTACACAGAGATCCTTACATGCAGTATCGTATCTCCTTCCTTTATCTTTGCCTTGTCTCTCCACAAATGCCTTCTAAGGTCTCCTCCTGTAGGAACTTGTACAGCATAGAGTGCAAGTTTAGCTGCCTCTAACTTCTCTTTTACCAGGACTACACAGTTCTCCCTGGACCATATGAATACTCATTTCTCTCTAGCAAGCTGCAGAACACAGTTGCTATCTTTCATCCAAAAAGTAGCTGCATTTTAGTAGTGGGTGAAGCAATTCCTGAGCATAATCAATAAATCAGGTTATAAAGCCCTTTGGGATGCTTGGTAGATGACAGGTGTTATGTAAGGGGAAGTCATTAAAACAAAATCTTTAATAACAAAGTCACTATTAACTGACGGTTAGTTGGTAGTTGAAATAAAATGAGCTGCTGCTCACTTCAGCAACCTCCTTAAGACACCAAGGAGCCCTTCTGGTTTGCACTACACAGAAAAGGCAGCCACAGCCACAGCTGTAACCCATGACTCAGGGTGCAGCAGCCAGCATGGGCCCTGCTTTATCCGAGGGGCAACAGAGAACTGTGGTTAGCGAGTGACTCCTATTCCCAGCGCCAGCTTAGGTAGACCTTTCCCAGACTTCCTGCACAATCACTGATGGTATTTTATCCCTCCGAATAGGCTGAGGCCCTAGTAAACCATGTACTCACTTAAGTTAAATCCAAGCATAACATTGCATGATTTGTTTCTTGACCCATTTTCTTTCTCACTGAATCTCATTGCAGGAGTTTCTGACGATTCTCATTTCACCTGAAGTTCTCAGTCACACAGATTTAAAGTTTCCTTCCATGAGAGAGAACAAGACTCTGTGTAGATGTGTGTGCATGTGAGAGTGTGTTTTGCATGTGGTAGGGACAAAATCTACCTAACTACAAATGCAGTCATCAAATTATTCATTACAAAGCATTTGATTTAATATATAAATGTATTCTGGTTGTGCTTAGAGATCCAAGCTTACTTTTGCTTACTACCATGTTATGCCGTGTATGTAGTATGGCATGATATTAAACAAGGCAATAATAGGATCTTGCATTTGACAAATGAAAAACAAACAAACAAAAAATCTAAGTTCAACAGTGGGTTTCACAGTAGTGCAAGGAGAAATTCAAAACTACGCTGGCAAAAAAAGTGTTCGTATTTCATACAGTTAGTATCATGCTTTAACTGTGTCCTAGCATGGGAATTCTTCTAGTGGTGTGTTGATGAAAGAAGAACAACCTAAATCAGTCTCTGCAAATATGGCAGGTCCTGCTCTTCTGCATGAAACAATTAAGCTAGGAATCTAATGAATCTTAGCACTGAAATCTGTTACACAAAATCAATTTTTGAACTAGAGAGGCAAATTAATATTAAATTTTAAAAGTGCATTTCTTAAAAGACCCAGCGACTAATTTAGTAGCTGTCACTTTAAACACAGAGGATGAAAATGAAACTGATTGTTTTGTTATTTACTTCTAATGCCCTTTACCATTAGAAAACACAAATATATCTTTGGGGAGGCTGAATGTGACATACCTAATTGCTCTTTTCCCATCTGGGCCTCTAGAGGACACTAAATATGAAAATCTCTGTGGCTGAAAATACATAATATAGGCAATTAAAAGAGGACATAATTTGCCATCTCCTATTTATTGCTCTAATGTAATAAAAACAATCACATGAGTTGGCTTATTAAAAACTTGGAAACAGCCTATAGTCTCCCATTCGGCTATGTGAATGACAGTGTTCTAACCTTTTATACATTTAGAGATTAGAATTTAAACTGGTAAGAAATGATTGCAAGAAGGAAATACCAAGAAGAACGGTAATTCAAACATAAAAATTTCAGTACAGCAAAGTCATACATTTATGCATATGCTATAGACTTCCTATGCTCAGGTCGTATTTTATCCCAGGAAGTGGAGTCTCTGAAAGAAATGTTAGCTCATGGTGGGCAAGTTACAGGGCTCCCAGAATAAGCAGAGAGTTTAACTCAGCCATTGTATTTATGCACAAAGGGAAATATAAAATGGGACATTATGCTACTTGTGGGAACCAGAACCCTCTGTAATGTTACATTTTAATCGTGGTGTTGGAAAGTTAGACCTAACGCAAAGACATGCACAAAATTTGAAGAGAAAGAGATTAGAGACTATAATGCTACATGTAGCAATGATGCTATTTTGATTCCCTTTGTTACAGAAAGGCTTAGTTGCAGAAGCAGAGATTGCTAATGCAATAAGTAACAGTCATTCCATCATCTTGAGTTACACTGGAAGAGAATCATTGCTTGTTGATATATACAGAAGTTATAAACAATATAAACTAAGAGCTTAAAATTCTAGCTTTGATTATTATGACAATCAGTTTAACAGGCATAGTTCTAGTTCATCCGTACAAGGACCCTTTTCCAAATCACCTATTCAAAAAATCTAAAACAAAAAAATAGAAAAGAAATGAGAATTTGTTAATTAAAATAGGGACATCAAAAAAGAACAGAAGAATTGGAGTGTGGTGTTGAAAGAGAAAGCATTTGTCTAAGTGTTCCATATTAAATATTCTAAGTCAAAGTTGTGATGAACTGCAAATATATTTTGAAATCACCATCAAAGTCTTCCTGGAATAGAAAGCATTAAACCAGAAACAATATCTGGAATACATATTTTCCCAACTAAGAAAATCCTCTATAATTTCAGCTGGCATGCTTTCCGTGTCATAGATGTATTTATGGCAGTCTATTATCCAAACTGGCTGTTTGAACTCACTCTGTTACAATATATGACATATTCAATTTTCTGCTTTTGCAGCTTTCCACATCAATGGATTTTATATTGTCTACAAGGAGTTGAGGCATTTTCCTACTGCTCACATTAAAAAATACAGACCAAAAACATGTCCCCATTCATACTACTTCTCAAACATTTCTCAGATAATACAGACTATTTCCACGGCTTTTATTTGC
Source organism: Crypturellus undulatus (assembly GCA_013389825.1). Taxonomy (NCBI): domain Eukaryota; kingdom Metazoa; phylum Chordata; class Aves; order Tinamiformes; family Tinamidae; genus Crypturellus; species Crypturellus undulatus. The sequence continues at coordinate 1,235,248 of VWPW01003264.1, read as the reverse complement.
ATTTCCAGTCTACCATAGAAAGTATTATCTTTCTTAGGTTTTAATGGTCTACACGCAAGCACTAGGAAGTGCACAGTTCAGAGACCAAAAGTGTTTTAAAGCAGGCCCAACATATGTTTGCTATCTATAAGGGAGCACTCCAAAAATACCTTTCTTTTTTTTTTTTTTACTTCAGATAAGATGAATAATTAGCACACTGCACATTCAATTTATGCATATATATATTAGCTTTTTCCAAACTTGAAATATATATTTGAACTATGTATATGTGATTTGGAGGGAATTTGGGAAATTGTGGCATTGCTTACTAAAACAGTTGGCCAGTCTTAATAAACTCACCTGTCTTAATAAATTGCCTGATGAAATTTCTTTCAGCACTGCCATTTCTTTTTGATTTTACATATTCATCTAGCTTCACTGAAATGGCTTCTTACTGCATCAGACAGAAGGTAGCATTTCCACACACACATATATGCTTATTTGTAGTTCAGCAGAAATGAAGGAAGAAAATACCTAACAGTTCTCCAACAAAAGAAGCAGCTATAGTTTCCATGTTCCTTTTGGAAAATGTTTTTTTATGTCAATAGATCTAAAATTTGATAATTTCTGATAAAACCAGAGGGCTTATAATTAAGAGTTGGTTTTAAAAACATAAGCATTTTAAGGAGATTCATAATAGCTGGTGGATAAATCTCTGTCCTTTTGCAATTAGAAGGAGTGGCCGGAGCCAGGCTTTTTCTTTGTGTGTTTGCTGGGTTTCTTTTTGTCTTCAAAAAAACAACAAAAGAGGTATTATAGAATACTGATGGGTATAATATGCCTTTTTGAAATTATGAAGAGCTACCAACATTTTTTATTTGGTGATCTTTAAGAGAACACTGCTGATTTTTTTTTTAATATTATCTTCAGAAATCCTTTTATTTTTTTTTCATAAAATTTCTTCTCAATCCCTGGTGCCATGGATTAGATAAATCCTGATGGGTAATCATCACTGTTATTACACTGTCCTTCAGGCTTTGTTCCTGAAACTAGGTGACTTCTAGAATAATGTAACACACAGGCATGTAATGTAGCACACCAGGCACAAAAGTACTTGCAGAAAGGCATCTAAATTACTGTAAAGTTCCAGCATTTTTGAAGGCTTCACTCATTTCCTTATTCATTGCCCATCCTCCCTGGCTTACATTAGCCTTAATGGAACTTTAATACGGAGACATGTAGGCAAGGCTTTGCCCCAAAGGGCTCTATGTTTTCAATTTTCTCTATATATGTTAAGATTACATCGTTCTATAACAGATCTAACAAAGCAAAAGTAAAATAGAAAGGCCAAAGAATAAATTTAACTCTTTCTCTTGTGCAGTTTGTTCCTCCTCCAGTGAGCTAAGTGTATGACTGATAAAGGTTTTCACCTTGAACAAATTTCTTTCCTACATTTTCCCTGTCAGAAGAAATAAAAATAAAATTAAACTAAATAAAAAAGGCTTTCTAAGATTTGCTTAGAAGTTTTCCTGTTGAAATCTCTTCCTAAGTACTGGGCAGCCAAGAAATACCATTATAATTGAGAAATGCGTGTTGGCATAACATCATTGGTGTTATTTGTGCAGAGAGATGTCTCAGAGGCTTTTTTTCCCTTGTACTTATTCCTATCCACACCTCCCTTGCTCCTCAACAGAAAATCAGACAGAAAGACAGTGTAGAAATAGTACAATTTCACAAATTATATTAATTACTGAACTGATTCTCACATATTTCCCAATTTAGTGAACATGTTCTTAAAATAACCCCAGAATGCATTCACAGCAGCATTTTCAATGGAATTTCTCATTTTGGGTCCTTCTTTTGAGCAATTCTATCTTAGAAGGGAAAATTCAAAGGAGCAGACGATTGAGTAAAGGCAAAAATCTCTTCTTCTGTTTTCCTGATTCGGTCAAGTCACAGGAGCAAAAAAATAGGGAGCTTTTCCATTTATTACACAGCCTTAGACTCTAGGAAAACAAGAGCAGGGATTTAGCACCGACCATATTCTGTCACTGATTCAGAAAACATGCTCCTCAAGGGGATAATAGTGGGATGGTGGAATAGGATACCAGTGGAAGAAGATAAACGTTGCTGTGTTTTATCATTAGATAATATGGTACTCAAACATATACATAACAGGTGAGGGAACTTAAATACATAATCTTAGAAGGGACCTTGAGACACTAACAAACACATCTTCCAGCATAGGCAGTTTAATCAAGCACATTCTCTTTGAGGAAGTCAGATGCTGATCTTGTCTTCACAATCTCAGGAATATACAATACTCCAAGCTTCACTTATTTTTAGTCCCACTCTTAGGCTAACAAGACCTTCTTATAGAATTCAGATTGTTTTTTCATATTTTTCACTTAGCCTACACCTATGAATTCAAATAAGTGATAACATCAGAAGTCATGAGCCACTGCTACAGATCTTCCAACTTTTGAATTACCAATGAATGTAACAGCTGCAGAGCAAACAACCTTCACCTGCCATTTTTGCTTTGTGCTGTTGTAACCTTAGAACATTTATTAAATTAAGTTATCCCTTTATTCCCATTAAGAAAGGTTTTATTTTGATTGCTTGTGTTATTTTAAAATGTTTGCCAAATACTTAAAATGTTAGCCAAATACATCCGGATTTTTTTAAAACATTCACTTCTCTACCAAGAGAAGATACTGGGAGTTTTAACTGATCATACTCTCTGGCTATTTGCAGAGTGTAATCAACTTCATCATATTACTTTTGCTCTCTAATTAAGTAAAGTAACTTCTAGGACTAAGAGGAGGTGGGAAAAAAATCTAAAGCTTTCCAACCAAGGTAGCATGAATACTCCGATCATTTATCTGTCTGTGGACTAAAGCACTGGAAACTTTCACTTTTCAGAAGCACTCCCAGGCATAATCATGAGGCAAGTCACTCCCAGGAACATATACAACTATATTACTAAACTGTATACAATTAATTTAAACAATGATAAAGAGTATTAAAGAACATTCAGGGCTTTTATTCAAGAAAATACAAACACAGAGTTATAAACGCATCAGAAAGTAATGAAGCCCGACTTCACAAACAATCACAGAACCACAGAAGGGTTGAGGTTGGAAGGGACCTCCAGAGATCATCTAGGCCAACCCCCCTGCTCCAGCAGGGACACCCAGAGCACATGGCACAGGGTGGCATCCAGGCGGGTTTGGAAGATCTCCAGAGAAGGAGACTCCACAGCCTCTCTGGGCAGCCTGTTCCAGGGCTCTGCCACCCTCACAGGAAAGAAGTTCTTCCTCACATGGAGGTGGAACTGCCTGCGTTTCAACTTGCACCTGTTACCCCTCATCCTGTCACCGGCCGCCACGGAGAAGAGCCTGGCCCCATCCTCCCTACAATCACTCCTCAAGTCCCTGTACATGTTGATCAGATCTCCTCTCAGTCTTCTTTTCTCCAGACTAAACAGGCCCAACTCGCTTAGTCCTTCCTCATACGACAAATGCTCCAGTCCCTTAATCTTCGTGGCTCTCCGCTGGACCGTCTCTAGAAGTAGTTGGATCCTTAGATCAGATTATCATCTTACACTGTTTTTGATTATAGATTCTTTAGTGCTAAATAATAAAGTTAAGTTCTTATCTTGCTAGAACACCCTTCTAGTGAGTCTTACCCCTACCCCAAATTTTTATGGAGTTCATAAGACTGGGTAAATCTTTGAGACTTTTACACTGACATATTAATTCACTATCAGCAATTAGTTAGGCAGAAATATCATTACCTCATTTCTTTCTCCTCTAGAAAACTGCAAGAATTACAGCCTCTTCTCAGTACTTCAAGGGAAGGTATTTTATAAAATATAGATTTACTCTGAAGCATTTTAATTTGAAATGCAGTGCTGTTCTTAAGGAAGCAACAAGGATGTTTGGCCAGACTGCCATCTGCAATATGTTTATTCCTTCCCCAACCTTTACATAACAAGTACCCAGCACTGGGTCAATACTAAGTCTTAAGACTTAGCATTTGCCTGGGGTCCCGAGAGTCTCAGCTGAAGTATTACACCAGACATTGCTTAATGATTCTAAAGACTCTATTGCTTTGGACCCAAATTCTCTTTTGTGGCTGCATTTCAGCAAGACCTTGCACCTGCATAATCAAAGGAGGAACCGGTCTTTAACTAAGATCTATACAGAAAATGGACCCCTTCCTTTAGAGTTTTGAATCATTGTAAGAAAAAGATTCAAATCATTTTGATAGAAGATAAAGAAGACAACAAAGCCCACAGATCCCTCTCCTCAGGTTACTTGTTCTTGTAAAAATGGAAGTATTCAATCCTTGCTGTTCTAGCAAATTTCCATATTAACATCAGTTCTTTAAATCCACAAAAATGGTCGAGGGAGAATTGAGGACAAGTTGCTGGAAACTAAAAGGTTACTTATTTTGCTTGTTTGAAAACTTCAAATTGTACTTTAGCTAGAAATTAAGGGGAAGATCCCTGACAACTGGAGAAAGGTAAATATTGGCACATCAGTCTCACTTTGGTGCCTGGGAAAATCATGGAGCAAGATCTCCTGAAGTCCATTTTTTTGGGTATATAAAAGAGATGCTGGTTGTCACAAATATGCATGAATTTACCATGCCTAACCAACCTGATTACCTTCTATAAATAAAATATATAAAATGACAGAATTTGTAAGTGGGGGTAGAACAGTAACTGTCATTCACCTCGGCTTGAGCAAGGCTTTTGACACTTTCTCCAGTAATACGCTTGCATCCAAGTTAAAAAGATAGAAGCTGTGTAGTGGACCACTTCAAAGGTTATAAGGTTGAATGCCTGGGCTCAGGGAATAGCAATTAATAGGTCACTACCTGGTGATAAGTAACTACTGGAGTGCAACTAGGGTCTGTTCTGGAATCTGTTTAATGTCTTTGTCAATTATCTGGAAGAGGTGACTAAGGTCATTCTCATAAAATCTGCAGATGACAGTAAACTGTGAGGACCTCTTGATACGCTCTTGAGGCAGGACTGCCTTGTAGATGGATGTGGAGAGGCTGCAGGGACAGGCACAAAGAAATCTCACATTAAAGAAAGCCAACAGAAGCACAACCGGTAAATCAAGAAAAGTAACCGTCCCCCTTCACTTGGTCACTTGGCACTTGCTAGAGAGCATCTAGAATATTTTATTCAGTTTTGAGTCCCCAAACATACGGAACACCATGACCAACCAGAGCAAGTTCAGCAGTGGTGCGCCAAGGCTGCCGGGGACTGGAACACGTCCTCTGAGGCAATGCTCTTGTTCAGACTGCCGAAGAGGCTGCCTCAGGGTACCTTATTGCAGCCTGGCAGGACCTACAAGGAAGCTGTTGACCAGAGCCTGGCTCTCTATAGCAGTGAACGGTGAGAGGATGAGAGGCAACAGGCAAACGCCGACATGAGAGCAATTTTTCTTTTCCTACGGTAAGGACAATCAAGCAGTGGAGCAAGCTACCCAGAGATGTGATACAATCTCTGTCCTTGGAGTATTCCAAGACTTAACTTGATAAAGCCCTGAGCAACCTGGTCTGACTCCAAAAGTCACCCTGCTCTGAACAAAAGGCTGGACTAGAGACCTCCTGATGTCACTTTCAATCTCAATTATTTTGTAGCTCTACAAAAATTGTTTACTTGTAAGGTGATGCTCTCTTTTCAAGATCTTTTCAGTTTTAGTATTAAAACTTGTTCATTACAGATATGTTTTCGCCTACTGGATTTAGGTGATTAAAATCCTAGTTTGCACTTTAGCAATTTTATAGTGTAATTATGGTGTGTTTATAGCCAAGAATATTAAATGAAGTTAAGGACTCAAACATACGAACAGACACCTACATGGCAATTAGCAACTGAAAGCACTTGCTGAAGATAGAAAGCCAAACTTACAGGCAAAGCCTCTTGAATCCCACACTTACTTTCTTATTTTTCTTAAAGCAACCTTAGATATTGACAAAGATTCTTAACCTTCCACCAAAATTTATTTGTTGATTAAAGAAAGCACATACTTTTTTGAATTCTTCAAGTAAATAATTGTAATTTGACACAAGATATCTGCTGGTATGCCACAAACAAGACTAGCTTGACTGTCAAAGAAAGAAACAAGTTGAAAAAAAAGGAGAAACATAGAAAATAGATATTTGTTTTGTTCTTCCCTTTTTCAAATTCTTCCTTTAAGATGGTAATGTTTTTCACAGTGAGAATGTTAAAATGTGTCCAGAAAACAAACAAAGCAAAACACAGCATCATGAAATAATACAAATCTAACTCATTTTTAAAAAACCTTGATAAGTTATGAGTTAGATCCAGAACTTTTAGCATGATAAATTTGCTCATTTGAAAGGGCATATTTCCATAAAGGTAAAAAATGAAGAAGTCAATGAAACTTGAAAATAACAGATTACTATACCTGTTCAACTGAAAACAATGACAGTGAACCCAGCCAGTACCTATACATCCTTAAGCTGAAGAAAGCAAGGCAAATAAAATGCTGAGAGTCTTGCATAAGTGTACCTTTAAGTATCTGAGGCTGAAATGAGTTTGTTACTGTGGATGTTAAGGATGCACTGAGAGCGTCTCAAAATTAAGGGACATGTGCAAGTAACACACTAAAAACTAAACTATATTTTATTTCAAGGGTAAATTGGAAGAAGGGCAGTAGCAACATCTCTCCAGGCTATGAGTCTTTGGGAGAAATCAGAATTAAGAATTAATTTAAATGACAAAAGAAACAGCAAAGCATGAAATCAGAGCCAGTGACCCTGTGTATCTACAGTTATTACACTGGGAGTAGGAATTTAAGTGGTAATCCCATACCAACTTCTCCCCGCAGTGTGAACAGCTTCAGTTTATAGACTTCCATTATCACCATTTGAATTTTACATCTTGGCCTTAACTCTCCTGAACAAGTGGCAGTGCCAGTACTACCTGACTGTTCCTTCTAAGATTGGGGATACATTTGACTGAATGTCATTTAGAGTCTGTATTAGAAAAGAGTCTAGAGAATTGTTACAGATTCCTAATCAGCACATATTCTACAGCAATGAGCACATTATGAATATCTATGGCTAGATAAAGTAATTCTAAAAATGGACTGTCTAAGATAAAAGTGTAGATACTCCTACTGAGATGAGTGAATGCATCTGAAAAGAAAGAGTCATCATTTCACTGGGATGCATTACTTGTATAGAATATTAGCTTTAAGTTTCAATGCAGTAGGTGTTTAAGCATAGGGCTAATTTTAGTTGAATATGGGTGTTCTTGAAATCACAGAATCAAAAGAAATAGGTCTAGCAAGGACTGGATGTTTCACTGTACCAACCTGAAGTACAAACAGGGACTGGCACAATTCTTTGAGCGTCTTTGTCCTGTCCTCTCTTCCCCAGATATACCCTGCGTTTTCACAAAGTAATACCTAGTGTATACTGGAGAAAAATTGGCTGGGCTAAACAGTCCTAACAAAAGCATTCTTATCAATTCTAGATACAATTTAAATGACTAACTGATCCACCTATCAGCAGAGAAAGTGTTCCTACCATCTCCAAACACACTAATATTCCTTCAGCAAAAGCTTGCTTCACTACATCACTGTATCTCTACATCCCTAGGGAGCTATGCATGGCGTAAGAATAACGTTGACTAATTTTTAATGTTTGCATTTTTCCTCTGTATTTATTCCTCTGTTCTGGCCTGTAGTTAGGTATTCTAGCAGTTTGCATCAGAAAGCAAAAGCAACACTGCCATTAACATCTACTGTCTGTCCTGCTGCAGATTTTGACCTATAGATTGCTGCTTTATGTAACACTCATTTCCATTTTTGCGAAAAAATACATATGCAAACAACTAACTGCACATTCTACCACTATGCAATGAAAAAAATGCAAAAGATCACACACAAATATTTCTACTTGGAGTGGAAACAAAACTGAGTTGCTCAAAAATACTGGAACTATACATGGCTTTTTTTTTTACTGTAAAATGCATCTAGTAATGATCCTTGAGGAGTAATTATGAACTCACTTTTACTTATCTTGAGTCATAGTGGCAATGCCAGTAACATCTCTGGTGAGGAATTACCCCTGCAAGATACCTCTGCCTGTCTTCTCACAAGGGAGTAAACTGGAGAATCTTCTCATGTTCTACCCAAAAGCTACTTTCTGAGTGATTAATTGGTTAGAAAACATTACCGGGACAAGAAGTGCCAGCAACAGTCTGCAACAGATATGCAAGACTGGGTTGAAGAACGAAAAAAAAAAAAAAAAAAAAAGGCCAAATAAAGATAGAGGTGGAAGGTGGAAGCATAAAACTTTCTGCTTGACTGAGCTGAAGTTCATGACATTGTGTCATGTCATGACATGACACAAAGCTTACCACAATTTTGCTACAATAGAAGCAAATTCTGCAACTATGCTTTTATCTTTTGCATATCAACAGTTAATATTCATATGATAACCTGCAATATTTGAGCTAGATATTCTTCATTCAAAATTGAAATACACTGGGGACGAAGTTTCATGAACCCAGTTGTATGTATGTGAAGATGCTAGGTTTACGTATTTACTTTACAGTAATCTTTTTCACCATGCCTAATTTCACTAAGAAGTCCTCGCCTCTGCAGAACTAGACATTTACAAATGGAAATAACTCATGTTGAGGTTATGATAAACTTATCATTTGAGTTTGGAATTGTCTTCAACAGAGTATTACGTAGTTCTTCTTACACAGAGCACTGTGATAAGTAGCTGAGACAAGACATGCTTGATGTCTCATGGCATCTCTCTTGTTCTGTTCCAGGAACTGTGCATATTGTCCAAATGACAGCTAAAGAGGATTGCCATTATTGTATTTGCAGCTTTTTCTAAAGCCGTGAGATATGTCATCATGTAAGTGCAGGATGACTATGACACTGCACAGATGGATTGCAGTGTGATCACAGGAGTGTCCCCATCTGTTTATTTCTTGTTATGGACCAGATCTTGTAAAAAGGATGCAGATGTCCATTAATATTTTCCAAAGCACTGTGGTTCCTAACTACCAATGAAACACTGGAAACTGGGACTCTACTTCCATGGACTTGGCTCCAAATCAGACTTACTATGTACTTACCATGAGACAATGTGCCTAAAACCATTTGTGCTTCCCTACCAATTTACATTCAAAACCTAGAAACACTGGCCATGTAGCTGTAACTGAAAGTAGAAACCCAGGCCAGTTGCCTTTTAATTTGAAATAGCTTTGTTTCCACAGATGTGGTAAACCACTGTTCATCTCCTGCCTGACCATTCAGTAACAAAATTTCTCAGCTTTGTACTTATGTCATTATTTCCAATTTATTTGACCTGTTAATTCTAATTGCTGTCCTGGTAGCCTTTTATAATCTACTTCTCTGAAAAACTCTACCCAAATCTAAAACAAAAACAGGGCATTTGAACTTCCTACTGAGTGCCTGAGCCTGGAACTGCTTTAGCTGCTATTTCAGTGCTTCTAATCTCTTAAGCGTAATTGCTTTTATTACATCAGTATGGACCCTACTAGCTGCCATTCTTTTTAACCTGTTTCTTTCAACAATCACATTTAACCTCTGTTAGCAGGCATGGGTTATTAGCTGGAAGCAAGGGCAAAAGCAACACATTATGCTGAGAATTGTAATATGGGAGAGCAAGAATAATTAGTTACAGTGGGTGTTTTGAAAGTACTTTTCATCCTTTGCCTTGGAATGCAGCAGCTACACAGAGCCATGCCCAGTTTGCTGATAGAAAAGTTGGCAGCAACTTCTGAATTTTAAGGAAAGAACCTTGTATTTCAGATTTGACACTAAATCGAGCTGCTGGGATACCTAAGTCTTCGCCATCCTTCATCTATGTGAGGTGGGTGTCCAGAGTCAGCGTTCTTGCCTCACCATGCAAAAACAGAAGGAGATGTGACTGCTGTTGTGGACTACTCGCTAACTTTTACACACAGGAATGCAGCAAGTGAGAACAAGAAACAAGAAACAGAAACTACAGCTATATGTATGCTTTGCTGGCTCTAACTCACTGTGGCAATTTTCTTTCATAAATATAGTGCACGTTATCCTCCGAGTCACCCAAGTCACCTTCAGCTTTCCTGCACATACAAACTCTTAGCTCTGCTCTGATTCTGACCCCATTCACTGAACATGATTGTTTGTAGGAAAGGCAAGCCTTCTTCTGGCAGAATTCCCTTGTTACGAAAATGACATGAAAATAATCCACCTTGTCTTGTATTGTCTCCTCACTGCCACTAAATTGTGGGGAAAAAAAATGTAGCAAACAAGTCTTCTCAGCACTAGAGAGCACTGAAACCCCAAAGGCCATTCAAAAAGCCATCCTGACATAACAGCTAAGTGATAAGGAAGATTGTGTGAACAGGCCTGCTTCAGTTTATATTGATAAAATACAGGAGGAGATTTAAGTCAACTTTCACTCTCTGACATTGGTTTAAAACAGTCCCAAAACAAAATGTATTCACACAACACCAGTTTAACAAAAAGAGATGGAAATTAACAATCAAATTGCAGTCGCTTGATGAAAGAGTTTCATGCAACAAAGTTTCAGTCGTGCCATTTACATGCAGATGTTGGGTCAGAGAAACTACCATTGTCAGGGTTGACTTTCAGAGGTGATTCAAAAACAAAAACAACAAAAAAGTAAAATTCTCTCCTACTCTGAGAAAGTCTACAAGCTGAAAGGACTTTGAGAACTGTTTTCTACTTCATCAGTGGTGTTGGAAGTGGTGATAAACCACAGGGTAACAGAAATGCCATGATAATGTTTTCATTTATAAAGACAATATCTTGATTTGGCAAGATGTTGTCTGAGGTTGTTCTTTTTTTTAAAATAAAATTTCACTCTGTCCCGTAAATCTGGACACAACCAAGATTGCCATGTCCAGACCAAAGTTTCACACACTGAATTAAATCTGCTTTGCTTGACGCACTATCTGAGATTCTCCAAGCACAGATCATGGTGAGTTTGTAGTTTGATCTCTTGCAAATGGGCAGAGAGAAGAATGAGTCTGGTAAAAATCTGTCTGCAGAAGTATTAGAAGAAGCTTTCCCAGGTTCAGCTTAACTGGTTTATCGCACAGTGCTATTAGAAGCTGATTGTCTTTTGTAAACTTAATGGCAAGCAAATCTCATTCATTACTTCTCAATAGAGAACAACTAAAATAATTAGAAATTTTGCATAAAAGTAGGTAGACTAACTGAAGTATATTGAAAGATGAACTAAACAGATGTATGCCTACAGGAGACAGATGTATTACAACTAAAATAATTTGAATGTTGGCAATACCTAGGGGCTAACTGGAAAACATGTATTCTTGCTGAGAATCATCTACCAGATTGATTTTGAATATTGCACCTGACAAACAAGTGTAAAATTTGGATTAAGTAAAAAGGAAGCTTATTTTGAAGGTTCCATGTCCAACTCTGTTACACCCAGATAAACAGCGTATTTGTGATAAAGGACCGTTCAACATTTCCTTTGCCACATTGTAAAGACTTATACCAAGATGAACCAGGTAACAAGCACGGCTAAGTATCTGAATTGCATCAGGAGTCTTTGCTGAGGACACAAAGCATTTTAACTTAGTTTACTATACATTTTTATCCTTAAATTGGTTGAGTAGGCGTTGAAATCTCTTCTTCCAAACTGTACTGACGGACTACATGGATGGACTTAAGTGGAAGTTTTTTTTTTTTTGTCTTTTGAAGGATTGTGCAAGTGTGCTTCACTGTTAAACATCCTCCATTAGCCATAGATGTTTAGGGAAGGCGATATTAGGAGGTTTCAATTGAGAAGAAAATAGACTACCTATGAGAGATTGTCATTCCTCCTTCCCACAAACACTTAGCTTGCTCTACACTAAAATGGATTAAGATATATACGACCACAGTAACAAGAAGTTGTAATGGAAAACTATTTCATTACTTGTGTCTTATAGTAAATTATGAGCAAAAAGTCAGAAGACTGAATTAGGCACTATTCCATTCAGTTATAATCCTGGTCCAGAATTACCTATTTTTTTTTAACCATTTAACCATACACCATTAAATGGACCATCTATATATATACATAAAGATTTTTAGGTGACGTCAAGCTGAGAGAGGCTTTAAGCATCTAGAGGACAAATGAAAATTCAAAATGAACTAGAAAATTCAGTGACAGTTCTGGCAGAAAAGTAGATTAAATGCAATAGTACATACATAACTTCCAAGATGCAGGCCACTATAATTAGTTACACTAACAAGAAGGGTATGTAAATAATCCTTCCGGTATGTGTGACACTGGTAAGGTCTCCTGTAAAAAAATTAGTCTTAGAAAATTCTGGGACCTACTTTGAAGCATGAAACAAGATAAGCATGGACCTGTCAGTCCAAAAGAAACCCATAGTATAATTAGAGGAATATAAAATGTAATAGGAAAGATTTAATGAGCTGTAGAAATACTAATTTTAAAAATAAGAGACTCAAGAACACCTTGTAGATCTCATAATCTTCAAATATGTAAAGCTGATGCATCCACTCTCCATGTTTACAGTCCCAGGATCAGCAATGAACACTTGAGTTTCCAAGAATATGCAGGATGAAGTACTGGAATATGAAGGCTCTAGCGATCTCCATTCTTGGACATTTAATAATTGATAAATCAAGTTTTGATACTTACAATGCAGGGAGAGGGACTAGATCTCTGATGTACAGACCTGCAGACATTACAGATTCAGAGAACACTCATGCTGCATGGGCTAGTGCTGAAGGGGCGTTCATCAGCCTCTTGAGCTTACAGAAGAAACACAAACAAACCTATAGGAAAATGCACGTTTCTCATAAAGAACCTCACACTCCATACACCTATCTTTTCTGCCTCTAACAACATGAGTTTGTCCTGCATGCATTTTTGCAATCCTATTAAACAGGACTACTAAACTATTAAAACATTATCTCCTCAAAGCTTTCTGATCAGCATGCATTTGACTATATTTTCCATTAAATGTCTTTCATTTCAACAAATCAAGTGGAAAATATAGAATCAAGATCCCCTAAAAATGGAATTCTCAGTATGGAGGCAACTCTTCCCTGCCTTCATTTTGTGAACCCCACAACTGCCTTGCTCAGGCAGTTGTCAAAAGAACTTGCCAGTTCTCAAAAACTGCTTGTCAAACTGAGACAGCAAGAAATTCAGGTCCAGAACAGGAATGTTAGCATTATGCTAACATTCCTGTTCTGGACCTGATGCTTTGATGCTTCTAGTCAGCCATAGTAACTCAATACAGCCCTATGGCGGATGAGGAAGCCCCGTCAGTTTCAACAAACTGGAAAAACAGAGGCAAGTACCTTGTCCTCTGATAGGGAGACAGTATCAGAGATGGGCTTAACATGAAGCAACCTCAATTCTAGCTCTTATTGAAGATCATTGGCTACTATTTCCCACTGGAGACAGCTTCTGGATTGAAATTTTCCATTTCTCTTTGCACTTAGATCTGTTTTCGCTTGTATCCTAGATAATGCCTTCAAAGCACACAGATAATATTTAAAGAAATTAACTATCATTACATGTCAAACCAGATTCACCATGCCTATTGGTCTGAAGTAGCTCTGTTGCTCTAACACTATATAAAGAAGCAGAAACATAAAGGAGAGAAATAATAACTATGTCATAGCAGTTGGTAGCTGTTTTATGGTTTTGCTTTTTATTATTACTGTTTTATAGATTGGATTTCCAAGCATTTTCTTTTTTTAAATAGAGTAACAACTCATTTCTTTTCTGCAAAAGTGATTGAGACTATTTTATTTTTGAGGACTTAATAGAATCAGCTGATGGTATTCCTCAGGAGTACACTTATATATTGCTTGTTCCTAACCTAAAGTAAAAATACCATTTTTTTAGGTTTTGATTTCAGAATAACCTACTTGCTAGCATAAATGAGGGATAAGATCTTAAAAAATAACATAAAGATAACAACAGCTTCTAAGAACTGATAAGCAGGAATGCCAGTAGCATTTCACAAAAGTGAAAAAGGGAAACAAAAATACAGCATTAAAAAATTGACTTGCATTTATATTTAATAGGTCTCTAAAATCCTTCCACCAGCAAATAGAAGAAAAAAAAAAAGAAGAAAAAAAAAGGAAGCATTTTGTTAGAGTCTACTGAAGACCAGTGTTTTTCCTGACTCACTAATTCTACACTATCAAAATCTTTAAAATTCTGAACTCAGAGACCGGGACTGCTCTGTGACTGATGGATACTCTTTTCTGACTTTTTTTTAGGTAACAGAGGATCTTTTTCTCAGGTGTTTGGACAAAATATTTAAAACCCTTTTTATTTCATTCCACGTACATATAAGGAACCTGCCATCAAACAATTTTTCATAGTTTTAAATGGTAGCTAATATAGATGTTTCTCTCAACAACAAACGCTTCCTCTGCCCGTTGACAATGTTATACATATTCAATGACAAAACCTTCAGATTTCTCTGTTTTCCCATTCTGATTTAAAAACAAGAAGAAAATTCCATAGATATCTGCCTTTTGTAAATTCAGGATGAGCCCAGATGTCATCTCTAAGCATGTGAAGGATAAGAACATGATCAGCAATAGTCAGCTATGGAAAACATGCTTGACCAATCTGAAAGCCTTCTATGATGGAATGACTGGCTGGGTAGATGAGAGGACAGCAGTGGATGTTGTCTTCCTTGATGTCAAGAAGGTTTTAGACACCGTCTCCTGTAATATTCTCAGAAGCAAGATGATCAGCTACCAAGCAGATGAGCAGACAGTGAGGTGAACTGAGAACTGGCTGAATGGCAGAGCTCAGAGGGTTGTGATCACTGTCACAAAGTCTAGAGGCCTGTGGATATCTGTGTCTCCCATGGTCAATATTTGGTCCATAATTGTTATATTTATTCATCACAGTTGGATAAAGAGACGAGTACACCCTCCAGCACAGACCTTGGAGTTTTCATACAGAGCTCACATCAGCAGATAATCTCCAAAAAATTCCTATGGAAAGTATATTTTATACATTCATGAAAAAGGAAACAAGTTAAGGAGCCCTAAAGAAAGATAGAAAATGTTTAGTAGGAATGAATCAATTTTATTTTCATGTAAGAATTATACCTTGCCTTTCTTATGCCTATCGCAAAGTACTGGTATCCTGGTAGAGACATTCAGAATCCAGAGCTCTCCTGTACAGTTTCTGTGGGCTCATCTTTTCCCCATATCCTGTCTCCTTGCCTCTCAAAAATCCACCATCAAACCCACAAATTTTACTTTTAACCTCTTTGGTTACTAGGCAAAGGAACAAGAAGGTAGATTTCTGCTCTCCAGCAGTTCTGTTTCTTTTGTTAGTTCACACTTGTTTGTATCAAATACTTGCAATAAAGTATTTTGGATAGGATTTAATGAAGTCCTTTTGGTCTGCAATATACAAAAGCTTTGTTTTATCAAAAGAAAAAGTACTGAATTTCACTCATCTGAAGTAATTCTTCCATTTCTCCCCATTTAACTGACTGGGAAGCTAAACTTAGTCAGTTATTCACATTCTCAAAGAGCAAATGCAGCCTAGTTGCCAATGTTTCTTAAAAAGCTGACAAACTACCTCTCCTAATTAATTAGCTCACAGTTCCCTTTAAAATGGGTGGACTAGTTATTAAGTCATTAAATTCCTTGTCTACTCACAGTGATTAAAATCTGCATCCCCAAAGCCTAGCAGGATATTGCCTGTGCACATCAAGGTGTTATTGCATGAATGATGAGCAATAAAAATAATTTACAGATGTCTGAACTTAATTGACCATGCTGCCAGCTTCTCTTTCAAGTGATTGGAGGGACAAGTTACCAATTTAAATTAAAATCCCACATATCATTACCAGAACAACAGAAATTGATTGCAACATCTCCTGATTACAAACCAGGGAGGATTAGAAGCTCTTGAAATTTCATGATTAAAGAGTGGTATGTCTACACATTTATCAGCCTACTACAATATCAGAACTCCTACTAGGAAGCTGTGAAGGACTTTTCTCAACATGATCAAACACCTAGATTGAGAAAGAAAGCATTTTATCAGAAAAGAATAATAATAAAAAGTTTTAAAATAAGAAGTTTAATATAAAGCATGAGGATTACTAATACTTTTCCCGATAATTTTTTTTACTAAGAGCATTAGAAGATGCCGTTTTATTTTCATGACGCTACCTTAAAGCTCATTTTCAATTTTTAATAACCTCAGTAGTTCTCCTTTTCTGTGCCACATTTTATTATTTTTCTCATGTGTTTTTATGGCTGAACTAATCACTGTGTCCTATGGAAAGGACTGTGGTAAAAGTTAATGAATAAACACCTACTGTGCAGAGTTGATTACTAGTAACACCATGCTCACAGTAAGAGCACTTGGAGGGAAGAATAAGCCTTACTTGCCTCTTGTTGACAGTCAGAACACCACAGTGTAACCTCATATTCAGCTGTAGGCAAGTTCAGAACATCTGAAAATATAACTTCCTTCCACTATAAAGAAAGCATGGCCCAAGCTGCTTCTTGATGGACACAGCAATGGATAGAGATATTGATTTGCTATAGGCATTTTGAGCCCATTTCACATCTCTCATACGCATCAGTAACAGGAACACCCTCCCCGCAACACTCGCAGCCACACACAAGTCAAGAATCTTACAGAACATCACAGGTCTTTCTTTACTAGAAAAGGGTCCTCTGCTGAGTCTTGTTAGCTGCCCTGAAGTGCCCAGCAGCACAAACAGGCACAGTTCGTGATCTGAAGAGCACACACATCCCTCAGTGACCAGGTCCCTTCTTCTACCAATAAGCAGAGCTTAAGTGTGTGACTTCAGACACACAATGCCTGCAAGGTAGTGTGTTAGTGTCTTAAGCGCTATTCAGCTGCTATTTTAAAGCACGATTTCCACAGATAAAATAACAAAATTCAGGGAGTTTACACTGAAAACAAGGATTTTTTTTTTTCAACTCCAGACAGTCTTAGGGCCAGTAAATCTAAAATGGTGGTACATTAAGAAATAAGTAGAAAGTGCATTGTTCCCATGACATGAATGCATTGCTGAAAGTGTACAGGCATGCAGTCATGTAGTATATAACACATGCAGATAAAGGATGAGTTCTGTGAGAATTATAATGGAGAAGAGAAACACATAGATAAAGTTTATGAAAAATTAATTGAGACCTTAAAAAGTTAAGCAGTTGATCTTATATTACACTCAGCAGTGCTAGTGCTTTTTACCAGAACACTAAAAAGAGTTCTAAACACCAGGATAGCCTTTCTAATCTATCTAGAAGTTTAAAAATAAATTTGGAAAAGTAAGAGGAGAAATAGAAAGCCACCAAACTTTCATCTGGTGGTTTTCTGAAAAATGAATGGGACTAATTTGCAGCACCAGAATAAATTCTTATCTAAATTTGCAGGCACAAAACAACTAAACATCAACCATTCACATACTTGGCACCTAAACAATTAAAAATGTTTGTCAAAACTGTCAAAGTAATCACACTTGCACTACAGGCAGCACAAAAATAGCCACAATTTAGACAAACAAATAGAAGTGTGCATGTCATTCCTTGCCTTAATTTCCTCACATGCTCCTTTGGCCCCTTCTTTTCTTCTAATGGCTTCTCTTCTAAATCAAGTAGTCTCTCTCACATCCTCTTTATCCCTAACACAGCCAATATGTCACATAATTTCATTTAAGAATTGCTATTATAGTCACAACTCCTCTTAAATGAGCTTGCAACCTCTACTCCATCCTTTTCCTTTTGGTTTGGGAGGTACTTGTTGCTCAATAACAAACTCACACAGCACGTAATGGGGAGCTTGGGAATGCTCCTGAGCAAGATCCAAACACACAATAGTATGATACCTACCTTGGCGGATGCTTCGGCTTCTAGAAAGGAAAACCACTCACACAGGACGAGTAAGAACCAGAACACTGACCAAGTGTTTACAAAACACAGCAGTCATTCAACTTAGAAACTACTCCTGCATAAACCAACAGTTTCCTGGTTCAGACTGCCTCAAGACAGCAAAGTGATTCTTAAGTTCTCTGTCAAGTTCTCTATCTTCTTTCTGACAGGGTAGAAGTTACCTGTCAAATTCTGCTTTGCCTAGTGGTAGAAATTACTGAACATTTTAAAAAATCAACAATGCAATGCTTGCACATGCTTAACCATACTGAATAAAAGGGGCGTCTCCCAAATGAAGAGAGTTGGATGATCTCTCGTTTTAACCAGTTTCTTTTGTTTCTACAAATAAAATATCCTGTTAGGCAGCAAATTTTCTTCACCCAAACCCTGGGAGAAGATGAATGCAGCCATAAGCCATCTGGGAAAATAAAAAAGTCAGAACACAAAAAGATGAGGATTAACCCTTCAAAAAAAAAAAAAAAAAAGTTACTTATGAACTTGTGACAAACCATTAACTATGGCTGTATTGCTGATTCTCCCTTGGTTTAACTTTGAAATTCCCCTGAAGCACTCCATTTCATGTAGCTGTCTTTTTATATCTGTGCTTACCATTACCAGATTTATGTTAAAATGTTTGATTTGAGAAAAAAAAAAAAAAAAGAGATTAGCATCAACAGATAGAAAAATACTGACCAAACTAAAATTTCCTGCATACAGCTCTTTTTTTCCCCTATATTTTGACAACAGAATTTCCCCTGACAGTGAAAATTGAGATGAGCAATGTTCTGAACAATGACCAGAGATGTTCTTGTTCATTAGACTTTTCTAGTATGTATTATCACTATCCTAGAAAGCCACGAGTCACAGATTAGAAGCATTGTTGAAGTAAAAGAAAAAGAAAACATATACTGCATAAAAATATGCATCGATATGGCCTATAAATCATGCTGAATGAATGCTCAGATTTTAGGCCGGGAGCTGTGCCTTTCCTACTTTGGATTAGTCTATCTCATTATAAAAACAATATATGAAAGAAAAATAAGTTACTCAAAAATTTGTTATAAAAGCAGGAATATGTTAATTTGAGGCCTACTAAAAATCTGCATTTGAGGAGTTAGTCTGAAGCAAAAATATCACTCTATCAAATGTGAAAATGAAGTTTCATTCAGGGAAGGAAAAAAAAATTATTCCTTCTTTACTTCACTTGCCTTTGGGAAGGTACCGATTCACTGTTAATGTTCCATCACTAAATTGCTATTAGGGTCTTGTGTCCTTCCAGACTCCCAAAGAGCGCAAGATCAGACTCCTCTCACTGTTACATGCATCTTGTAGTCCAAACTAAGAGCTAAACTAGACCTGCTAAATTCAATGTGAACAAAACATCTAAAGTAAAGCTGATATTCATCTTGGAATTAAAAGTAAGTATTAGTCCAACTAATCCTAATCTAAAAAAAATAATTTTCAATATGCTTTATGAGATAAAGAAAACTAACAATGTCTGTGGCAAAAATATTTTTAAAACAGCTCTGTATATTATATTATACATTTTTATGTGTCTGACATAACTGCAAATTCTTATATAAAAAATGTCATGCTGGAGGTACAATACTTTCCAATGTCTTAATTTCAAATTCAGACAACAGTTTAAGTAGTACATCAATATTTAATTAAAATTGTGTGTGATTGTACATTTTCTTCTCCTTTTTAAAAGGAAAAATATAGTGCTATTTGTCTCTCAGTCTTTTGAAGCACCACTGACTTTAATCAATAAAGTTTTAGAGGGCTTGATCTCAGAGCAATAAACTAGAGATTCAAATCAAATTATGGTTATTGGTCCTTTTTCCAAGAGAATACTTTGGTCATTATATTCAAATAATTAACAGTACTCAACCTTCAATTGCAAATAAAAGTAATTAATCTGTTGGCAGACTACTAAAGTATGGCATAGACTTCCTTTTTTATTGGACATCATTTACATTTATTTATATCTAACAGTAATACAAAAGGACAAAAGAAAAAAAAAAGAAAGAAAAGAGAATGAACACATCTTTCTTGGGGTTTTCCAAGAGTTGAAACTCTTATTATCACTTTGATTTTCTTGAACATAAAGACACTCAGTAACAATACTACAAAATGAAGTGAATTTAAATCTGATGAGTGTTACTATGCAGTATAAGGAGCTTTCCAAAATGAGACTCCTGTCAATCACTTTCCTATTGCCAGTTTCTCCAAGGCTTTATGATTACAGCAGCCAGCTTTGGGAAGAGTTACATGGCATGGTAAGAGGCATTGACATCTGTCTGTATGTATGGGCATTTTCCATAGAATCTACCCTTTATAATTTAACTCCAAATGACCATTCCGGAGATGGAAGTAAGCATGAGAGAATGATTTCTTATTGTATGCCTGCCTCCAAATGAGAGGATTAAAAAATCAAATTCAAGCTGGAGAAAACTGCATGGGAAAACTAAAACTGAAAAAGAGAAAAGTGAAAAACAGGACTGACAAAACAAGATTGAGATAATCCAGTTTTAGCCTTGCAATCAATAGGAAAGTCTACAGGCTATATTTTAGACAGTCTTTTTCACATGTGGCATTTCAGTCAGAAAACAGAGAACATACAGAAATACAAGGTGTAATAGTCTGGCTTTAGCAAGATTTAACCTCCGTGAAAAGAAAAACAGGAAGCAATTTAGTAACTAGGAGTCTTAGCAATCAAAGAACATATGAAAACAACATATCCCTATTAATATGGAAATAAATAGCTGAATCAAACCTAAAGTTGGTTTAACTGGTTTATACTGTAAGTGGTATTTCCACTACAATGAAAGGAACATAACACCGTTTTTGCACATTTATAAACATATTCCATTGTGGATACATACTTAGCCTTTAATACAATCAGATTCAAAGCCCACTGGTAGAAAACACAACTTGATTTAATCCCAACTCTTTCTGTTAAGAGATTTTCAGTGTGAGGATTTCTGTAAAAGGCTCATACACAAATAAGGTAAGATGAAGTATGATCTAAGATTATGTTCTCTTAGCTCTTCATAATTAATATAAATTCTGCAACAGAAGGTCTAAAGTCTCATTTAGCACTGTTTTTTTTTTTATGTTAACAGTAAGCATTCTCTCATTGTCATAAAAAGCAGAGAGAAAAATTAAGCAGTCATAGATTTCTCAAGTAATCTCCAGTCTGGACACCACTTAAATAAACGAAGCATTTTATCTGTTTGATCTCAGTGTTAATTACTAAGCCCACAACAAAACTTCAACATACTCTATTTGATCAAGCCCCCAGTGATGAAAATATTATCTTCTCTAGGTATTTGACATGCAAGATAACAAAACACGTATAGGGTTGCCCTCACCAATCCATGAGTTAGCTGGAGAGCAAAACACTCATTACAAGCAGAAGTTTGGTTAGACAAGTTACCAAGTTGGTAAACACATGGTTGGAACATTGGCTTGTGATAGTCCAGAAAAAAAAAAAGTGAATAGCCAGTGGTCTGTTGTAAAGGAAAAATATTAGATACGCACAAAAATCCTTCTTTGGGCATCAGTGGGAAAGAATGTAGGAAAAGTGTATGTAACTCACAGCAGAGAAGTTAAAATACACTACGTAGTAAATGTCCTGTGGTTAGCCTTCAGAGCTGAACCTAGTATCTACATTTTAGGGGAGATCAGTGAAAAAAGGTTACAAGTGGAAAGTATATTTTTGTACAGCAAGAATAAACCATCCATCATTTATACTGCAAGATCCTAAGGTAACCTTCTTAGAAAGACCCAGACACAGCTGTGTTTATGCTTTCAGATAAATACTTACATTCATCTGTATATAATAGTAGTAGATAATTTTATAAATTAATTAAATATATATTCTGTAGGAGTTTGCTATATGGTGACACATTTTTATATCCATGGTAGAAAGAAAACAATGCATACACTAGTGATAAAAAAAAAGGCTTCACTATTATTCATTATATTCTCCTCTCTGGATTCCTAGGTAACAAGTGCAAAAATACATCAGAAGCATCCTAGTGAAAAGAATTTCTAATGCACCCTAAGTCTAAACATTACCATCATTTTGAGAGGCACTTCCAAATGTCAGAAAGAAAATTACACTTGATGGCAAGCCAAAGCATTTCAGTGTAGAAGCAACACTTTAAGCTTCTATTAATAGAACAATCTATTTTAAGAAAGAAATGTTGCTGTGATTTAACACGGTGTTTCTTGAAGTTTCAGAAGTTCCGCATGAAACTCTGATTGTGTTTTCAATTTTTTAGGTTTGTAGTGATCCATGACCTACATGGCCTTAAGAGCACACTTGTGATTTCACATAGACAATTATTTACTGATGGTAATTTAGTGATTATCTCCTCGTTTCTTACAGTACTTTTAAATGCTAAAGGTTAAGCAAATTCTAATCTGAAGTCCTACCACTACATATTATTCCAAAAGTGAAGGTATTACTGTTCATCTGAAAATGTATCATCATCGCTTCTGGCCTGCACAAGTAAGTCTGCATGAGTTAAAATGTTTATTGCCCAAAAGCTAAGAGAAGGTAACATATTTAATATCATGTTCATCTGAAATATTTTTTTAACCTTGAAAAGCATCAAAAGCTTTTCATATTTTGTGCCTTAAAACATTTAAGCCCTCTTTTCAGAATGAAAGGTCTTTTCAAAGAAGCTTCTAAGAATATTAAATGACTGCAAGTAGCTACAAGTTCTACTTACAGAAATAATCCTCCCTCACTTTCATGACACTCTGAAGCAACAGTAGCTGCTGAGGGAGGATTTTTTTCAGCTGCATAAGAATTTTAGCACCTAGCTCTCCCATAATGAATGAAAAGAGGGATTGGTTAGGATGAATTGTCCCCTGAAAATACTTAGAATATGTTTCTAGTGAATGCTTTGAGAGAAATTCATCCTTTCTGTCTCTCCATCTACAAGGCATCTACACAACTAGTTTAGACTGACCACCTAGATGGCTTATGTGGCTAGAACCTGGTGAGAGGCGTGCTGCATTCATCTTCTGTTATATAAGTAAAGTCTACAAGGTTCCAAGGTAATTAGTCTATGCTGAGATCTTAACATGCATTAACACCACTAGCAGTTACCTGGAAACGATCAAAGAATGAAAGGTAGAGCATAAATGTTAGAAGAGAGTCTTGCAGTTTAACCACAACATACGAATCTTCAACAGAAATACAAGTACTTGACCTCCTTTGAATGTCGACACTGTTTGCACATGTGTCTACACTGCTTTCACATGTGGAGACTGTAAACTTTAAATTTCTGCTAATTAAACTTCCACAGAATCACATAATGGTTGAGGTCAGAAGGGACCTCTGGAAGATCATCTAGTCTAACCCCACTGATCAAACAGGAACACCTAGAGCACAATGGCCAGGACTGTATCTTTGAAGATGGTTTTTGAGTATCTCCAAGGATACAGACTACGCTCTGGACAACTTCTTCCAGTTCTCTGTCACCCTCACAGTAAATAAGTTTTTCCTGCTATTCAGATGCAACTTCTTGTGTTTTAATTTGTGCTTGTTGCCTCTTGTTCTATTACTGACCACCACTGAAAATAGTATGGTGCCCATTTTCTTGACACCCTCTCTTATATTTGTATATACTGATAAGATTCCTTCCTCAGTCTTCTCTTCTCTGGGCTGAAAAATCCCAACTTTCTCAGCTTTTCCTCATATGGGAGCTGCTTCAGTTCTTTAATCATTTTTGTGTCCCTTCACTGAACTGACTGCAGGAGCTCCATATCCCTCTCGTACTGAGAAGCCCAGCGTCGGACCCCAGAACTCCACGTGGCCTCACTAGGGATAAGCAGAGGAGAAGGATCCCCTCTCTCAGCCTGCTGGCAACACTCTTCCTAAAACACCCCAAGATACCATCCTGTAGCCACCCTCTTCGCCACAAGGGCACATTTGCAACTTACTTATTCACTTCGGATTTGTAGTGCTAGAATGTCTATTCTCCCACAGTCCTTTCACTCTGTTTCCGTAACTTAAATGGTAGCTCACTTGGGTAATGGATGCTCTGTATACTTTCACGATGCCTCTGACACTGGAGATATGGTGACTGTAAGGCAAGAGTCACCCCTACATTGGACTTAATTTCCATGGATCTTTTATGCTGCAGTTATGCAGGTTAAGCTGTTCTTGTACCTCATGTCTTTACCTCAAATGGTTAAAAAATTATTTAAATAGTGAACTAAGATGCATTCCAGAGAGGTGTTTAATAAGCCATTCTGTAATGATATTTTTGCTAATGGCACACATATCCATTCTAGAAACTCTTTGTTATTTGACACATTTTGGCTTTAAATATTTACGCACACACCTGCACTGAAAGCTTCTCAGTTTTGCATTGATGGATTTATTCTTCCAGATTTTTCCACCTAAGGAGAACACTCAAGGTGTTGCTCTGAAGAAAGTTAATGTTGATGATCTTCCTAATTGCACTGAACTTCAATCTTAGATGACATTTGGAAATCATTGTTGTATTTATTTTGAGCCTCAAATCATCAAAAAGCAAAAAGATTCTTGACTATGCCAAAAGTAGGGGGCATTTTCCTAAGTATTATTCCTCCAAAATATTAGGGGAAAAATATATATGTGTAACTTTTCCTAGCTTCTTTTCTCCGATTAGTATAATCTAATTCTTTGGCAGAATTTGTGCAACTAGTAGTCTTCCTAAAATGCAGGGAGGATAGGAGACAAAACCTCAAGATCCCTTAGCCCCATTAGTCTGAAAATTACTTTGCAATCTATAAAACTAAAACCACTAAGACAAAAATTACAACTGATGGTATATGTGTTATAAACCTTATGAGATGTCTTTGCTAGGTCAAATAGCACACATCACAAGATTCTCCATGGCCTTGTTCATTTATCATCCAGATTTCAGACCTGAGCAGAGCACACTATTACTCCCTTATGATCTTTCCAAAGAAAAGAAAAGGAAGGTAGGCACCATGCATTGGGGGTTTACCACAACATGGTGTTAGGATGTGGCTGGTTACCAAAGTACTGACAGTTCCCTACATGACAGAAATGCTCAAGAACAGAGATGGCAGAGGAACAACAGCAGCAATATAATTTCTTTACATACAAGGGTAAGGAACAGTATATACCAGAAGTCTAAGTTTTTTTTAATTACAGTATTGTTTGATCCATTATGCATTCTACTACAAAACAGATCTTCTACTGGGAAGAGAATATCGAGAGCTCAATACCTGGTTGCTCTAAGCTCATAAGCATTGAGCACCATATGATGTTTTCTGACTGTTTTTTAGTGCCTATTAGAATACCCTCTAAATAAAAATCTATAAAGCTGTCAGTCAGAAGAAGAATGCCATTAGTACGTATATGTGATAAGATTATGCCAATAGCAAGAGACCTGTTGGTGGAGCTCTAGCATGATATTGTTCCTTTGAAGCAGGCAACATAATAGCCCCTAGTTCAGGGGCTGGCAAGGTGGATTTCAATGTACCCAGGACATGTCAGGAAGAACAGGCTTAAAGGCAAACTTGCAAATATCAAGAGAGGAAAGGTGGAAAGGGAGGAAAATGGAGGAATACATGTAATTGAGTAATGTGTTGGAGGGAAGAGTTGGAGAAGTTTGGGGAAAAGAGAAGGACATCATTTTGGCTGTATTGCTTTACCTTGTTTACTTTCATCAGAAATTCAGTTGCACAGTATCATCTCTATTTAAAACAAACGCAGTTATCATGAATCCTGAGGCAATTCCCTCTGACTTGGAATTCAGTCATATTTAACACTCTTCATCTACGATAGTCATCATGCTCTCATTTGTTCCTGGCCTGACATATTGCTGAATTTTACTTCTTGCTGACCACTAAGTTGCTATGACATATGACACACCCAAGAGGCCAATAAGTTGTCATGGCTTGAAATCCTGTATATCAAAAAGTACTCTGTGTATAATGAGATTTTTTAAAAAAAGTTAAATTCTTTTCAATAGCACTTGTATTAATGCTCCTGTCTTCAGCTAACAATTCAGACATTTTTCTATTCAGCTAGATCTTGAATCATCCATTCATTTTTTACCTTGATGAGACTCTCATCTGACTCAGGAGGACCTGTTAAATAATGGCACAGACCTAGATGTATTCTCTATTGAAAGTCAAGCGTGCTTGTGCAAGGTGAAGAATGTATTGTAATTACTCTGGGAAACAATTGATATCACACTGTGTTCTCAAAGCCTGTAATATTTCAAATATGCATTAGAAAGCTAAGAATTTTAAATAAATCTATCACAAAGAATATTTGAATAAACACTTTTTCATTGATTTAAGTTATGATAAACATAGAGATTTGTTAAAATCTCTGGGTTTGATATGCAGGCCTGAGAAATAAAAACAATAAAGACCATCAGGACATTTGGTTTACCTCTCTTAAGTTGTTTTAAGAGTCTTTCATGTTTATTATAAGATTTCCAACCAGACCAATTAATCACCCAGGTCACTCTGATCAAGTCCACATTAGCAGGCCAAACACTTCTGACGTAACAGGTCCAGGTGTGCCAGGTGTGCATACAGGTCCTTTACTGCTAACTCCATATAGAGGCAGGAGGAAATTCTCTGCCAATTGCCTTTTGTTTCTGTAGGAAGCAAACCGCGGCGGCTGAACTGGAGAGGGGCCACAGAGTGATCTAAAGAAATGCTTGATCTGGATGATCAAAGGAATTCTGGCCCTTCTTCTAGATATAGACCAAATTCAGCTGTGGAGGGTACTAGATCTTTGAAGAAATATCTCCAATAATCTCTTCTGGACAACCACACAGGTGGCAGCTCTGTCCTTCGCCGCAGAACTTTGCATGCATGCACATATATAAACAGCCACCACATATGAACCTTCGTGCACAGAGGGATCTGGTCATACATTTCCTTTGGTTATACCAAGAAAAGCTGAAGCATGCTCACTATGTTGTGCTTCTGTGTTCTGTCCCTTTTGCTCAGGGAGCAAAATCCTTCTGCATCTACGATAGTCAAATGAGACTGTGCAGTCCTGAGGTCTGTGGACTACCAGGACAAGTGGTAGATCTCTCATTTCTTCAGTATCCTCTCTCCCTCCAGACTGGCCAGCAGCTTAAATACAGTATGGGGGCTCTATATTTTTTTCCTAGCCCTCTAAACTCACTCTAGATTTCCAATTCACTCTTCAGGTATATATAATTGTAAAAGTAGACAGATTTACGGAATTGAAAGAGTATCTATATTCCTTTGAAGGCCAGCACAGAAAAATATACAGGTAGAGTGCATTTGGTGTCATCTTAAAGCAGATATCTATATTTGGTCAAAAGAAACACAATCCCAGAAATATTTATTTCTCTACTGTCTAATACCACAAAGGTAGTTGTCAGAGTAAAGTAAAGAGGTGATCTATCCAGTGTTCCATAAAAGTTATTCTGCAGTTTTACCGCTGTAGCTAAAAGAGAACTCTAGAGGAAGCGGTAACAATACACACATTTCCTAAATAATTCTTGAGCACAGGGACTTCAGAGATCTTCCAAGATGATTGTTGTGCATGTTCTTTTCCTCTCCAGAGAGGCCCTTGACTACGATCTATAAATTAGGTCATTTCTTATTCAGCCAGTTTTCTTCTACCTTAGCTAGTCTTACTGGATTTTCCTGTTACATGACATACTCCTCGCTCCTGTCCAAATCCTGCATTCAGCAGTTTCTTCGTAGTTTCATAACCTTTGCATTTTTCAGAACACTTTTCCTCTCTACTGTTTTAGGAAATACCGTAATTCCAAGCTTCAGCCTTCTGCAGAGAAGACAAACCTTGGCGCTTCTTCCCTCTTCTCCTTTCTTATCCCTCTGTTTTATTCTAAGTAAACAGCACCTTCCTTTGTTTACCAGACAATCATTAAGAACACAGATAAATATAAAACAAGTGGTAGATATACCTATATCTTAAAGTGTTCAATCATGTAAACAGGTGTGTTACAGTATACATGGTATACATCTGCAACAGAAAAAGACCTGCCTCAAAATACTGCAGAATGATGCAATTAAACTCCCACTGCACAACCAGAAATAAATTTGGTCTTCAGTGTCATTCCATCTTTGGAGGTAAACCCTAAACAATAACGATTCTCTAACCCTCAGACTCAGCTCTCACTTCTATGTTCAGACACAGTGGCAAGGAAATGCACTCATTCATTACCTCTTTCAAACCAACAAAGACACCATTGGTGTCCTCCAGATGAATGCCTTACTGCTTACTGTTTTGGGTGCAGACATACAGCTCCTTTTATGCCCTTCAGTATTTCCAGCCTTTATAGTACCAGAACACAGAATTTAGATTAGAGCAAAATCTCTGTCACTGAAGAAAAGGATACACTGAAAAAATTACCCAAACCAAAACAAACATAACAAATATATCCAGTTTTGTAAACCAAAGTGTTACTCTATCAATCCTTCAGCTAAACACACGAACATATAATCTGTATTCATTGGTGTATTATAGACATTGAATAAATAGAGAATTAATTATGGTCATATGCTAGACTTTAGATATATTTTGGATGTAATTTTGCTACTTTATTACTGTTGAGCTAATGGATGGAGGGAAAAAAAAGTAAGGGGAAGGGAAGAAGCATTAAGCAAATACCAAACTACTTATGAATGAAGAACACGCACACATATTTCTCCTCCATGAAGACATATAACCCTAATTATCTACAAATAAAGCTGCTCTTTTTCCTCCTTTATTGTGAGGTTATTCATGATCTTCATCCTGCCCTAACTTAGTTTGCAGTGCCTCACCATAACTGCTCCCATCTTACCTTCATTGCATCAAAAACCTTCCAACCTACTGAATAATACACACCTAATGATGTAAGAAAATAAAAGAAATAATTATTCTCGTCTAATCATATAACTTAAAAGATTCTGTTTTTTAAGATAAAAAGGTCTTGTTGCAGGCAAAACACATTAAAAACTATTTCAGTAAATAACAGTTCACAACTCATTCAAGCAAAATAAATAGGAATTTATCTATTATTAGGTAAATAGATGTTTTTGAAAAATAATGAAAAGTGTTCTTTCCAGAAAAGGTAAAATACTGAAGTGTTTTGTAGCAGGAGAATAAACAAAGATTTAAGGAGCTTCGCAATGTGTCCTGCTAGGCTAACTGTGGAGGCAACAGAGAAGTTTACTCTTCCATGTACAGCTGCTTTCAGAGATAATGTGGCAAAGAAGCAGGACAGACTCATAGCTGAGCTCCAACAGCAAGGTCAATCAAACCTTTTAAGAAAGAATGTCATACATAGCACAAACATTAGAATTGTTCTAAATGCATTTTCTTCAGGTTGAGATTAGACAGGCAGAAAGGAAATCTATCTCAAACATTATTGTTCTAGTTTATTAGATTGATAGTTTTCAACAGCCAGACTCAATTTTATATTAGCACTTGTTGTAGGATGTCAATTCAGGAATGCATTTTAAAAGAAGTATTGAATGTTCAGGCTACTTCTGTTTATAACTAAATGAATGTTTTCAAGTAGATTTTGTCATCAAGAATAAAAAATGAAGTGATATTTTGTAAGCCCACTTACTAACTGTAGGCAGTTAATTCTTAATACGTGTTCTTCATTTGGAAATTTGGGGCGTGGGGAGGGGAGAAGGAGATTCTGAAATCGCTGAAATCTTTTGCCTGAAGAAAGCTGCTTAGCAGAGAGGTCACTAACTACTTTTCACCGAATGTTTAAAAAGACACAGTGGTACACTATTCTGTTGGTGGTATTATTATACACTACAGGATTTCCCATTTCAGCACACAAAATTATTACTATTTATATGGTCACCCTGTAACACTTAACTGAATAATACATATTCATATTCTGACAGAATATTCTTGGAATTACAACGGTTTATGCACAGGCTGCAATTTTGGGCACTACAAAGAAGAACATATTCTGGCAAGAGTGTTCTCTTTCAGTTTCATTTTTATGAGCAAAGATCATAAAACATCCTGCTCATTAAAATCTGAATAACTTGCACTGGGAGTGCGCTTTTCTAAAGTGTTTCCCTACAGCTGGTTGGAAGACAGATCCGCTGGCTAACTAGAGCTTTAATAGGACATTATGAAACCCACAATGCAGTATGAAGACAGTTGCATAATCAGAGCAATTATTAACATCCCTGCTAAAAAACTTTAAGTGCTTAAGCATAACTGAGCAGTATGGAAAAACAACAATAAAAAACATCCCTGATGATTGATTGTCAATCTGAAGTCCTGAATGAAACTTCTGTACTCCAGCACTTCAGTTTCCAATATTGCCCAAGCCCTCCTCAATCCCAGGCAACCATCTGATGGATATCTAGTTACAAGTATGCACAATATGTGTATGTCAGACCCCTGATTGCATTAATTGGACCCAACTGCCCTAAGGTCCCACCCGCACCTTCTTCCCAAGGGCCTAAGGCCTCTGTTTCAGCTCAGCCCAGGGCCGTCACGTCCTGCCCCGGAGATGTCACAGGCCTGCCGATCTCTACGCGCACTGCAGTCACCCCTGTGCCCAGCCATAGGCTCATCCAGACCACGACCTGTGCCTGTGTGCCTGGCTCGGCCCACCCTGGCCCTGGCCCCGTTCCCATTGCCCTGCCCAGCCATAACGGGCCTCTGTCTGACCCAGTTTACCCTTGCCAGGTGGGATCTGGACCTGAACCAGCCTGGCCTTGATCCAGCCTCTCCCCACAGACATGCCCAATGCCCGGCGCTGGGGCTGACCCCTGCCCTGCCCTGCTTCCTTGCCGTGGGTAGTGGGAAAGGCCTGGGGATCCTCTGCAGCAACCGGTGCCTGGCACGTAGGTAACCGCCAGCCTCCCACAGGCCATAAAATCCCTCCCCAACTACCTTTATGCCGGAACTGAAAACAGCCTCTGTTTTTGGCTCAAGTCTAATCACGTGCCCTCTGTAGTCATTTATCCACACAGAGTGAGTGACAAGCTTTTACTGGCACTCACAGTGCGGCACTGCTGCACATCGGCAGGTTTCCTGCAATATTCTGCCGACTGCTGTTAGGTCACCAAAGAGGCAGAAACAGTTGAAGTGGATGAGATGTGGAGGAGACTTATGCAGAGCATAATTAGAATGGAAATGGGTGAAATATCTGGGAGGGGAGGCCTCTAGACAGAACATGGCTTGTTCTGCTAGAAAACACTGTTATGAAGGAATGTAATCACCCTCCATAATGGGTTGAGGTAGATGGTATGAACAGAGTGACACACTATTGGTATTAGCAAGAGAGCAGCTGGAAACAAGCTGGGAAATAAGGCGTCTAAGACTTTTGTCATCAAAGAAGTCAGGCTCTGGAATGGCCTTTCTCCAAGGAAAGTGCCAGAAATAAAAACGTATATTGATTTTCAAGGTGGATCTCAGACAGTTTGTCATATAGGATATGATCGTGTAGGAAGCCAGTCAGCCTCCTAGTTTCAGGACTCGATATGACTTATAAATCATAAAGATGAAAAAAGTCAGTAAGGTTATCTTTAGTGCTAAAAACATGAAGCCATAACAATACGTTAGAAAGTTACAGTTTCAATGTATTAAAAAGCAAATAAAAAGCCAGAGATAGGATTATTACTTTCTAGTGGCATTCATTACTTTACAATCATTAGGGATCCAATATTACAAATAATAAAAGCCAATTTAAAAGACAAATAGCTGAAGTTTTCTCTATAGAATTTTGACAAGTTTCCTGTTATATCAGATGTTTTCTCCTCAATAAGAAAGGAGACAGGCTCTCATCATCTAACATAGTAAATATAACAAATCTGACCAATGGTATAAGAATGCTATAGATAACAGTAGCAAATGTGGCGGGCATGCTGAAAAAGCAGAGGTCTGTGGTGTAAATACACAGTCTGAATTCATCACTGAGGAGAGTGATAAAGATATACTACCAGTACCTATCAGTAGCGCAGTGTAGATTGCAGTGTAAAAGACATAATTTTAAAGATTCGATGTTCTGTAAATCCTTCCTGTTGATTTTAACTTCATCTTGAATACCAAAGAGATTCCAGAAGATGAGAGAGAGGGGTACTTTAAGTTGTGGTTTAGTAAAATTTGGCAAAATAGCTAGGAAGAAGAAAATCATTTTAACCATGAAAGCAGTTAATGGATCTATTCTAGGGCACAAACTCTTTGATATGCTTTACAGTAAGGAAGACTATAGTCTACTAATAGTACTAATTTACTGTGATATACTTACTATAGAAATTACTGGGGAAGAGCTCTTGTCCAAAGAACAACAGAACAAACCAAATCATTATTAAGAAGACAGAAAAAAAGGTAAGAGATATGGGACTTAAGTTGTGAGTTATATGTATGAAAATTGAGTTTGTTTTATCATTACAGTTATGGTATAGCTACGTATCAGAACTATGCCTGTATGCATACTTAAGTATCTGATCATCTCTATAGAAGGAATAGCTGGACTGTTAGAAGACAATGGAGCAATTTTAAAATTAGATGATTGAGTAAAACTTTAAAATTATGTATTTGACTGGTTGTTATAGGAGTCTTCCTGAGGGAAGCTCTGGACAGTTCTAAACATTTTTCTCATGCATCTCCCATGATGCCCAGTCTAAGCAGTTTGCATGTTTAAATGTGTTGATTAACATCTTCAATGAAGAATCTGGCTCTCCCCTCCAAAGACTCCCCTATGTAGTCCTTGCTGCAAAATAGATTAAATTATATGTAAGACACTTGTAAATAGTTATTAGATACTGTTCCTGCAGAAATGGTCACACAGGACAGTCTTTTCAATGTAGTTGTTTTGTAGCTAAGCTAATCAACAGTACTGAATTATGCATGTGCTGGGTGGTCAAGAAGACCAGAGTGAGCTGGATTATTAGAGGGGAGCAGAATGCAGGGAGTCTCACTCAACCCGGCTGAAGACCCTGCTTCAAGGATGCATGTAATGGAGTGGAGATTCCTGCCACCATCCAGGCAGTGACGAACTAACTGTCCTGTTTGAAAGATTTGATTCTCCTTGAGAGCATTACCCTATATTAGTATCTCAATTTATTTTTTTTAATATAGATAACAAAGTCCATGAATCTCTGCACAACAATTGGATAAAAGTCCAGACAAATACGTAATCTCAAACTGTATCTTGGCACAACACTGATTTGTATAGCTGTAGCAGTACTGTAGGTTTCTCATTATTCACTATTTTGTTATTTAGGTCTCTCTGGTACTTCAGCAATTTTAGTTAGTTCAAAAAAAATGAGTGAAAGCAGGTATCAATAAAAATTTCTGTCCCGTTATCAAGTTGTGGGACATAATAAAAAAAAAAGCAGAATGAAATCCCCATTCCTGTTTGCAACAAAAACTCAGTATGTTCTTGCTCACTGGGTTCTTGCTCCACTGCAAAAACATTTTCAACAACTTTGTATGAAAACAGGTTTAGGTGTCAGCTTTCCATTATTTCCACATAAATTGAAAAAATATAGTAGAAAATGCAATATATTCTGTGTATATTGAAACTGTCAGTTAAGCACTACTACTTGTACTTAATGATAAGAGGTAGTGTACATTAACTTAGCTCTTAAATCCTATTTATCCCTTCACATGTAGGGAAAGCAAATTTGTATTTTGATACCACACTGAAATTTATTACACTAAAAACCTCACAAATAAACATAAAATTTAACACATCATTCAATATCTATTAAGGGGGTTTAGATATATCTTTATGCCTAAGTCCAAAATGAAGAGCTAAAGAAAAATAATTTTATCTGAAACCTTATTGAAAGTCTATGGGTATTCTTGAAAAGCATCTGTCAAATATCTAATGAACTGTGTTTTTTCCCCACAGATTAAAAGATTCTGTTCAAAGTATATCTATCAGCACATGACTGTTGACCTGCTCTTAATACACTTGATAGGCTGAGGGATATACAACAAATGTCATATTTTGAATTGGAAATAAACTTAAGCTAAAAAAAGAAAAGAATGTTCTATACCCACCTGAACATTATTACATTGTAAATCCAGAATTAAATAATTGAGCTGTACAAGTAAGCACTAGGGAACAGAAAATGGATCAACTAAGTTATTGAAAGTATTTAATGATTCTGTGATTGGTTTTGTCGCCTGGAATGATGGAATCGGGCAATCAAATTTAGTCTTATGTTGTAGTTCGTGACAACACATCATCCCTTAAAAAGCTCCTTCTTGAAAAACACTTCTCCTTAGAAAAGACTGGTTAGTTCCACTGTGGTGGATAGGAACCTTTTCAGTTCACAAGGAATCACTGCTTATTTATAGCTGAATATTTGTATTAATCTTGTCCTTTTACCTTCTTCATCCCTGGTGCTTAGACTCATAAGAATATATACATAATAAACAGTCAGACATCATTTTACTAAACCAAACTTACCTATATTGTTTGGATATACTGTTCAGGTGGAATTGTGTTAGGTTAGCTTGTCATACTATAAACCTCTGGATCCTTTTCTCTGACTCTTCAGACGTGGCAAAACCATGCATCAGCTCATTTCCTCTCACAGTTCTATCAATCAAAGCTATCTATCTCAATGAATTTTTCAGCAGCAGGACTTTGACAGAAACAGGTTAGATAACATATACATACAGATTTGAACCTAGTTCAGTTGCAGCCAAAATGGCATGTCTAACTACAGCTTTTGTCTTCTAGGAAGTAAAATGTCATTGCCCTTACAGTTTTAGCAGCTCCTGTCTCTGCACCTCTTCCATCTTGAATTCATCTTTCTTAAGAGTTCAAGAAAGCCTACATATGCTGAAGTCTCATCTGCCTTGTATAATATTACTAGTCCTACTTCCTGATGGTATTTCTGCAATTTCTGCACTGCATGTCTAGTTCCCTTGACCTGATCACATGTTTGCATTTCATTCTTGGTTGCCTTTATGCCTTCATTCCTCTCAGACATTCTTCCTTTCTTCATTAATTGAGCAAACATTCCCCAGTGCACAACTGTCCATTTTTCCCTTATTTTATTGTACTACAGCAGCTAAAGTATTAGGAATTTTAACACTTTGCAAAGTGCTCCACCTTTCAAATGTCTTACTTTACGCCCTTATTCTATTGATAAAGGTATAAGCTTTTCTCTGATTAATCCACCCACTATTCCTAATAGCTTTTTGACAGCTATTAATTCCATGTTGCCAGTTTCCGGAGCTCTCCCCTTCATTATGCATTTCAGTTCCTTCCTTCTCCACACTTTACTTCAGATACAAGTCAGTTCTAGAACACAGAAATAACTGCAAGCATTAAATTTCAAGATCTATGCAACCAACATGACTTTATTAAATAAATCCCTTAAATTTCTTAAGATTTGGCTTTTAAAATAGATCAACTCAAAGGAAAATCAAAATAATAGGTCTACAGTGAAATTTAAGCTGAATTAATGTAGGGATTCAACAGGCTGATTAAATAGGTTGATTAAGAGAAAAAAGTTCAATATTTACTTATCAAAATCAAGCATTGCAGTTATTTTATTAAGAAATTGTTTAGTAAAGAAGTCAGGCTGCTATCACATCCAGGAATAACTGAACCTTAGGCTGACCTTCACACATTAGCTGAAAAAATTACAAGCCCTAAAGTGACTAGGCTTTTACAGTGAAAGTAAAACTCTTTTAAGTCAAAAACATAATTATGCAATATAGTCACCAAGGGTAATCAGCTTTGTCACTAAGTATGCTCTTGGCATTGTGTATAAGCCACAAGAGGAATTCCAGTAAAAGGTCAATTCAGTATGGTAACATCTTGGTTTAGGACCTACTGAGTAAGGCGTACTACCTGTTGGATAGACTACTAGCTTGTTTAAATGTCAAAATACCTAGTCTTCTGGCATACAGTGAAATAAAAACCCACAACTATTCTACTTCTCTACAGAAAACATTTCCATAATGTTTCTTCTGGATCCTCCAGACAGAGACACTGCCAGAAGCATTCCTTGATTATTTTAAAGATAGAGGTAGATTACAGTCTCCTTGGGGTAGTCTTGATGCTTGTATATTACCAAGCATATTAGAAGATCTTAACAATTCCATCATTTTATAAGGAGGCACTCAATTGGACATTTCAATAAATATACGCAAACAGTTTATGATAACTGCATTCTGTTGTCTTTGCTTCGTTGGAAAGATAACAAAAGGTAAATTCTGACAATAAATTGGTCAGAAATGCATAATGAGCCTGGAACACATAATTTCATGAAATTACTCTGGTAGAGCTCATAGCAATTTTTTAAAGCCACGTGATAAGATAAGCAAGATTTTTTTTTCTCCACATAAAAATGGATGAGGTGACTGTAATACAAGTTGCCTTATGAAACACAGTAATGTTAAACAGTAAAAGGCTCAAGCCATTGGAAATCATAGTAATGAAAATATAGCTGGGAAAAAAATCTACATAAATTAGCTGAATAAACCTTTAAAATAGTAGCAGACAATCTCAAACAAGCTTTACAAGTCTCTCAGCCTTTCTTTCAACCAGTTTCAAAAATTTTAGATAAAATCTTGAGGGTTTCACCAATCTTTTACAATACACCTGTGCACTCAAATTACGCTTCATTATGTCCTGCCCTTAAATTACATTTAAAAAGACAGTCATTTATGAGGGAATTTTTAAAAAAGACAGTAAAATTCCCTGATTTATGGCATGTTAGTGAAGGTCAGATCTACATAAGATATCAAAGGTTACAAACTTTAGTACTCAAGATGGTCAAGAACAGGACAAGGAAATGGGAGACAAGTTTGTCTAATGTCACCTTTTTATTTGATACAATTACTATTCAAAATTTCTCATTTAAAAAGAAGAAAAGCTGGTACTCTGGTATGGCATTGACTTGAATGTCACAGGTGATGTTATGAAAATATTTTAGTTTTTTTATCTTCATCCCAAGATTTTTAGAAAGGCCTTAATATTTGACAGTTAAGCTTCAAGAACTCTCTGAATTCCACTTGCCATGATCTTTCTGAGACTGAGGTACCACAGAAAAAATCAACAGCTATATTCAGTTGAAAACTCAGTTTCTAGAGGAACAAAAAGAATAAGGATCATGATGATTCCCTAACAAGTAACATGTAGTTCTGAGCTTATGTTGGCCTGTTCTTCCTGATTAATTTTAACAAGATTT
Organism: Crypturellus undulatus; assembly: GCA_013389825.1. Taxonomy (NCBI): domain Eukaryota; kingdom Metazoa; phylum Chordata; class Aves; order Tinamiformes; family Tinamidae; genus Crypturellus; species Crypturellus undulatus. The sequence goes on along the minus strand of VWPW01003264.1, from coordinate 1,198,091 downwards.
CAGACTTCATAGTTTAAAAGGATTCAATGAAAAAACTTTAGACAGAAACTTTGACAAATAGATATAGATAAATAAAAACAGTATAGAGCTCATTTAAAAAAAAAAAATGAGTATAAGCATTATTATTTGTTATTGGTGTATTAAACTAAACCTACTGCATTCATGGAGAATCTGCTCCAGGAAGCTAGAGGAGATATCATAAGAATACTAATAACATGCGCTGATGGTTTTCTCACGAATTCAACATGAGAAATGTAATTGGCACACCTTATTTCCTATTTTCTTGACTATATTGTCATTAATGCTGAACAAAGTAAAACCCAGACAGATACAACAGTCACTTCTTAATCAGAATATTTGTTATTTTTCACAGGTGCAAGTAAACAAATATAGAAATTAGCAAGTAAGAGAAGAACCAGTCCCAACAGATTGCTAGATAAGAAATCAAAACAGACAGAATGCATCATCTCTCCTGCCCTTTTATCTCTTTTAATTGCTTACAGAATTCATTTCTCAGTCTTTCACTGTTTCTCAAAAAGGTCTTGAATGTTTCCCAAAAAGGCCCTGCTCTATAGACTTTATTGGAAGTCATCATCACTGTTTGAAAAGTAGTTCAGTAGTAAAAAAAGAAAAAAAAAAGTGGTTTTGTTCTCTCTCTCTTTTCTCTCTCTCTTTCTTTTTTTTTTTCCTCAATGCTGCTACATTACAGTAATTACTTTGTACTCTTCCAATGAATTCAAGAGAAGAATCACATAGTTTGATTTCTGGAAAGAAATGTCTCATGAGATTTCTCTTCATCTATTTCATGATATATTAACCACAGCATACAGTCACAGTTTTAACCAAAAGAAGTGAGCTTTTGCATATAAGAACATTTGTCTAATAGGTAGAGGTTAGTTCCTAAGTTTCCTAGATGTAAGTTAGAATTTGGTGATTATTTTTCAGGTCTTTAGTACCTAACATAAGAACACTGCACGTCTAAATATCCCTGATCTGGAAACATTCCTCCACTCTTGCAATGGGACCAAACTGCTGTGTTCTTCAGATCCCTTCCTGCCTGTACACTCAGCCATCATTCCTGGAAGACCAGAATTCCAAGGAAAGGATATGCATGCTGAGGTATCATCACAGTCTGAAGTCACAACACAACTAAGGTACACAACTGGAACTGGAAAGCGACTAGGGGATTATAGTTTAAAACCTCTTAATATAATTGGCATTTCTGAGCAACTGTTAAGAGGAGGAATTTGAGCAATGGAAGATGTTTTTTCTGGGAATGGGAGCTGGGTTTTTTTTTCTACACCTCTCTAATTTGGTCTGGGAGGATGGGCCTAAGGTAGCCTGCTATCATTAAACTCTTTTTCTGTGTTCTAGCATACGCATCTATAAAACAAGACAATAAAGGTTATAAGCATGTGGAGGACTGCTGTGAACCTTAATTAACATATGGAAATTGCTGCATGCTTGTTTTTATTGTTAGGAAAAGTGGGAAACAATGCAGAAATATATGCAGCCACACTGCCACTCTTGTGAATCTCTTCTGCATTGATACAGCAGACATTTTAACAAGCTTTTAATCAGTTTGTCAAAGAGTTCACACAGAGTGACTTGCCCTAGTTTGCTGATATCTGCAACATGCCTTTAGGATGCTCTGTTGACATCCTTTTGATGATCATCAAACCATGGTTAACATCAGGAATGAAATATTGAATTGCCTAATTAGACAAAACACATGCATGTACATTTGGAGTTTGCTCAACTATAACACTTTGTGAAAGCTGGAATAGCTCTGTGATTAATATCACCAATCTATTAATAAAAGCTAAACCCCAGGAAACAAAAAACAACTTCTTTTTTAAGGAAGTGATAAATGAGTGCAAAAAGAAAGATCAGCTCTCTATGTTTAAACATCAGCAGTGTTATTAAACCCCTAATAGCTTTAATCTCATGGATACAAATTGATGATATTTGCATTGTTATATGTTTCTGGTGATAAACTGTCAGATCCAAAGATATAGCCTGCTGTAGCTGGACTCCTACATACATGGAATAAGTTTTTAAGCTATAGGGATTGACTTAGCTTTAAATGGTTGCCTAGGACACAGAGTAACCCATACTTTTAAAAAAGAGCAGACTGTACGTGTGGATTAGGCAGTCAGTGTTCTTCAAGACAGCCAAATGAAGATAAATCAAAGCTCAGAGAGCTGGGAAGAAGCTTCCTTGCTGTTCCATCTGATTGCTAAATTAAATCAACTGGGGCTGTGAGAATATTGCAATTATGGGTAGCTGCACCATTATTTCCCCAATGGGAAAGTGTTCTTTCATCCATAGATTAGTTCAGCTAATAACGGTGTTGCACAGTTAACACACTTTTGCTACAGTCAATTTATCAAGCAACATCAGATTACTGCATTAGGAAGCCACTAAAAGGAAAAATCTGAATAACCCCCAGTAAGAGAAATTTTGTAGTGCTTGTAGTGCAGCCCCTTCCCACTTCTTTTGCCCATCCCCAAATTAACTTCCAATTAACTTCCGTCAGCATAAATGGTTATCCTTCCACAATACCAATGTGATATTGGCATGAATATTACCAAAATAAGGCATCCAAATCCCTTTTTGCCCCTCCATATGAAGTCCAAGTGAATCATGGGACCTTGTATCTGGTCTTCCTGACTTGGTCTCTCACTCTGTAATAACTAAGCGGGTTAGGTTAGAACTACGATAGGATTCACTACATGTTTGTCTGATCCAAGCTTAGTCCATTTGCATATTAAGAATGTGCCCCCGACTTACTGTGCATTTCCTAAAAAAAAAAAAAAAACAATTTTGCTTAGGTGACAGGAATAATTAAACCCTGATTAATAACAACATGAGTAACTTAAAAGGAAAACACAGAACTGCAGAGAGGTACCATGAGGTACAAATGCTATGTGGATACATTTCCCAATCTGTTCATAGCTGAGCTGGTACACTAGGGTACACTATAAACAGACTATAAATTAGTGTAAAATTGGCTTGACTTCAACATAGTCACACACAAATTCCTGCATCTGAGATGACATAACTCCATGCAACAGGACAGGCTGGGAGCCTACTGGCTAGAAAACAACTGCAAAACCAGCAGTGTGCTCTTGCAGAGAGGAAGATCAATCAGACACTGAACTGTATTAGCAAAAGTGTCACCAGTGGTCTGAAGGATGCAATTCTGTCCCTCTATTCAGCATTTGTGAGACTGCAGCTGGAACGCTGTGTCCAGTTTGGGGCTCCTCAATACAAGGAAGACATGGAGCAAATCTAGTAAAACAGCACTAAGATGGCCATATGAAGGAAGATTGAGAGAACTGTGTTTGTTCAACCTCAAAAGAAAATTAAATGTAGCTCCTCAGCTACCTAATGAGAGGTTATAAAGGAGACAGAAACATGTTCTTTTCAGAGGTGAACAGGGATAGAACAGGAGGCAAGGAACACAAGCTAGGGCATAGGAAATTACAATTAGATATAAAGTAATTTTTTTTGAAACCACGGTGATGGTCCAGCATCTGGATCAGATGCCTGGAGAGGCTAAGGAATCCTTGGAGATATTCAAAATCAGACTGTGTAAAGCCCTAACCAATCTGATCTAACTGAACATGCTTTGAATGGGACTGAGGCTAGATAACCAAATTTCCAGATGATAATATGACTAGATTGCCAGAAGTCCCTTCCAACTTAAATTATGCCTTGATTCCAAGCATAAATGCAAAACTACTTTTTCCTACATCTTTTTTTCAGATCAGTAGCATATGCATATTTTCCTGATGAATTAAAAAGCAAACAAATCCAACACATTTATTTAATAACAAGCATTTATATTTAACTACTGCCTTTTCTCATCCAAGGTAAGTCCACGTTTAGTCAATTTACACATTCCTATTCAGTACAGCACTGAAAGCACAAAACTGCACTCATTTTGAGGACCCAAAAATGAAATGGAGGAGTCATGTAGTGGCATTGTTCAAGTCTAACAAAATGGACAGAGAGGTAAACAATAACAAACAAAACATTGGTTCTGATGCTGTAAATGAAGCAACCAGTATGCTAGGCTGGAATACCACCCAGAAAGCCGCCTCTGCTTATTCAGGTCTGATCCTTTGTCTTCTGACTACAAAAAAATTGTGTCAAAATTCTCTCTGTTCAAATCTAAATGAATCATCAGCTAATCACACTGCTATATGCATGATTTTTTGTTGTTTCCTATATTTGAACCATCACTTGAAAACCTCAGGATAAAAACACTGACTCTGCAAGCTCTTGCAAACACCCTCTAAAGAAGAAAGTAACTGAGCAGATAAATACAAAAAAAAAATTTTGAATTTCACCACAGTATTTTGAACTACTCACTGATTACTCAAAATTACTCTCCCTTGCTCCCCTTAATATGACATTTTTGTAATTGCATGTATAATAAATGAGAGGCCTCTGCTGCTAATACTTTTTCCAGGGCCACATGAGGACACCTTAACTGATCAGCCTTTAATCAAACTCCTAGGGCAGCGCTTCGAAGCCCAAAATCTTTGCAGATTGAATTTTCATTTGAATACTTTCGTATTTTCTTAGTTAATCCTGATACATCTGAATTTCCAGTCCATTTGCACAATGAAAAAACTCAGTAGATTGTAAAAGCATCTAAACTTTGGATTGATTAATTTGTATGAACTTTGGATTTTTTTTAAGATTCATCCATCAGTGATTGCAATGTACTTCACTTACAGGCAAAACCATTACATAGCATACATTGACATTTGCAGATTTAATATGTTACAACTGTAAGAGCTGACATTTACCCAAGCATCACTCACATATTTTTTTTTTATTTCAATACACACTGTATATTAGGAAAATAGTATGCATTTAATATTAATCACATTTATTAGTAAATAATTCCACTAATAGTTAAAGCCACTGAAACCCTGATGTACATAAAATGCTTCATGAGAAATTTGTTGTAACAAGAGAAGAAGGTAATAAAGGAGAATATTGTACAGAATGAATTATGCAAGATTAGCAAATTGTGTCGCTATTCTGCTTGAAGGGAGAAATCAATGTTCAGAAGATGTGTTAGGAGTAAGTAAGTTAGGAGTAAGTGGAAAGGGGAAAGGGTGAAGGGGGGAAAGGGGGAAAAGGGAGAAAAGAGGGAAAAGGGGAAAAGGGGGGAAGGGGGGGAAGAGGAGGCAGGGGGAAGGGAAGGGAAGGGAAGGGAAGGGAAGGGAAGGGAAGGGAAGGGAATATCTGAAATAAAGGTGAATTAAAGTGAATAGGAAAAAGTATAAAAGACGAAAAGAAGAAATCCTTTCTTTTGGAATATGCTGTAAGTAATGGATTTCAGTAGCTCCCCCATTCACTTCTTCCACACACTATTCAAAGAATCACAGAATCACAGAATGGCTGAGATAGGATGGGACCTCTAGAGATCATCTAGTCCAACCTCCCTGCTCCAGCAGGGACACCCACAGCATGTGGCACAGGGCGGCATCCAGGCGGGTTTGGAAGATCTCCAGAGAAGGAGACTCCACAGCCTCTCTGGGCAGCCTGTTCCAGGGCTCTGTCACCCTCACAGTAAAGAAGTTCTTCCTCATATGGAGATTAAACTTCCTGTGTTTCAACGGGTGTGAACCCGTTACCCCTTGTCCTGTCACTGGCCACCACGGAGAAGAACCTGGCCCCATCCCCCCTACAATCAACCCCCAGGTACTTGAACATGTTGATCAGCTCTCCTCTCAGCCTTCTCTTCTCCAGACTAAACATACTCAGCTCACTTAGTCTTTCCTCATACAACAAATGCTCCAGTCCCTTAATCATCTTCCTGGCTTTCCGCTGGACCCTCTCTAGAAGCTCCACATCTCCCTTGTACTGGGGAGCCCAGCACTGCACCCAGTACTCCAGGTGCAGCCTCACCAGCGCTGAGGAGAGGGGCAGGATCCCCTCCCTCGACCTGTTGGCTCCTCCTGATGCTGCCAGGATCCCATTGATCCTGCTCCTGCCCTGCTCCTCCTGATGCAACAAGGACTCCCAAATCCCCCTCCACAGAGCTGCTTTCCAGCAGGTATTCTGTACGGTGCCTGGGGTTATTCCTCCCCAGGTGCAGGACCCTGCACTTGTTATTGTTGAGCCTCATTATATTATATTTATTATATTTATACATTCACTATTACTGAAGGAAAAGATCAAAGTTCTTAACTTTTGATACCAGGAACTGCCGTTACGCTATTTTACCTTGGAGGTGCAAAGACTGTGAACCTAAGTGGTTCCTAAGTGCCCAACTCCTGATGACAGCTGGAGGAACATTCCACAAAATGACTTTTTTAAGACACTTTTATCTTACATTAAATACAATCATATTTAAATTTAGCCATGAAATGCCAGCACTTGCAGTAGTGGCCCTTAATAGAAACAAGACAGCTAGTCAGGATGTCTCGGCTTTATTCCATTGTTTCCAATGGCAGATTATGAATTAAAGCTCAGGAAAGCCAAGTGACTGGTCCTTCCTCCAGTTTCGCCTTGCCCTATTTTGTGTGAAAATCATCTTTTCCTCGGTTAATTTACTTTACCCAAAAGTCTATCTGACATCCTAGTTTTCAGGCCATCCTGTAATGCAAAGAATAAAAACAGTAGCTTTACACACATCATCCCATACAAAAGAGGGAGAGGCTAATCTCTCCTCTCATTCAAACATCCTAAATTGATAAAATTGGTCAGGTGATCCATGTCAGTGAAAACAAATGTTTAGGCAGACTGTAAGGACTTGACTGCCTAGTTTTCTACAATAGGATGGAATTGGTTCTGTGACACAGGGAATACCTTCTGCTCTTAATGCCCTGAATAAAGAAATCTCTCTTCAAGCATGGCTTTAAGGTTTTACACAAACTTGTCCTGATCTGCAATCCAGCCTTCCCAAGAATTTGTGCTATTGCTAATTCTTTAGAGATTTGTCTTCCTCTTTTCTAACTTACCTTTGATCACCATCATTACATTCTCAGTGCTCTCTCTCAGGGACCAAATAGTTCTTTGCCCCCAACAGGGTCTTACTATTGCTTTTCTACACAGTAAACCTCACTCAGGGTCTGTATTCCCAGTGTAGCAAACTCTGCAGAAAGTACAGAAGTCCTCATCCCAGTGTTTGCTAACAAAGACCAAGCCAATACACAGTGGTTACAAATGAACATAGGTCTCTGTAGTCTGGAAAGCAAGGAACGTTTGTTGTGAGTTAAAAAATAAAATAAATTTTTAACCTTTATATCAGCATGATATAGAAAGGTGTTTCTGGTCACCAAGCCAACTACGAGAGCATTCAAGGCTCAGGAATATCTCTTAACTTGAAGACACATTTAACTATCTCATAATAATGGTACACTCTCCCTTTTTTATAGCAAAAAGTATTCTTATCGTGACGAAACATACCTGTATCATGTTCAGGACAAACATCCAATACCTTTGCTGTTCATGACTACTCTCAGTCAGCACTGACACCTTCCTACCTGAATCACTTAAAATGTTTATATGACGTATCTTGTGTGTATGACATTGGAATTGCCTCATTGATCCCATTAGCTTTTCCTTGCTGAAGAAAAGACCTGACAAAAAGCTATGGTCACAGCCTATAGAGGTATATTTGGTAGCCTATTTGGTAGCACTACAGCTTATTGAGACTACATGAGATGGAAGACTGCAAGTAAAAAGTGACTATGTGATTTCCTTCCAGCATCCGCAGGCAAAAATCAACAAATACTGTCAGCACCCCTGAGCACTCACTTGACAGAATTATAGCATAATAAGGGTAGAAATAACCATGTTTTCTAGAACCTGATCCATTAAAAACTGGAATCAAGCCACTGACCTGCACTGTTGAATCACATCACAGAGAAAGTCAAACACATTCAGAAGTCAAAACTGCCTGAGAACACCAGGAACTATTTCTGCTGTTTGTATTGAGAGCAGAAGTGAAAGTATTTACAAGGGATCAGATCCCTCTTCCTGCTGGAGCTTGCCTGTATAGCAGGCTTAGCATGACATACAGAGATATGAGAACCTTTCATCTTGGAAACTTATTCTCCCCTACTTCCTGCTTCAGTTAGGACCACATACTTTCATCCTGCTTTGCACTTGGTTTCCTTATTAAAGCAGCAGGTTCACTCATCATATGAAGCATATCAGTTTGCTAATTGAAAGCGCACTACTCTTTTTGTAGCTAGTAGACTTTGCTTGTCGGCAAGTATTTAGGAAAAGTAACCACCCTTTCGGAAACTAAGGATTTAGTTGTGCTAATTCAGATTTCACATCCAAATAGTGTCCTTAAACTTTTTTTATTTTTTTTTTTCCAGGAAGTATTTCTGTAGGTTTGGAGCCAAATGTCCCTACAAAGTCATCAGTAGAGACTAGCAAGAAAATGGAAGAAAAAAAATCACTTATACTGTCATCCACACAGAGGGAAAAACAGACAATGGCTTACATGTAATAGCTCAAAATGTAATGACTAACATGAGACTGAAACTAGTCATGGAGAAAAAAATAAAAGCTAAAAACACAACAACAGGGAATCACAAACCAATGAGACAGCAATCCTGCCACACAGTTGTCCTCAGGAGAGGTTTTTCATAAAACCAAAAAACCCCAAAACATCAACATCGTCATATGTACTTCAGAGGCTTTCTAAAAATATACACGTTTTTTGAGATAAAAAATGGGTTGAGGAAAATTTAGATAAGGAGAAAAACAACACTATCTGCTGAGAATCTTTTCAGAGAAAGTATAGAAAAGAAGCACCTTTCACACTGTATGGCAGGTTCTGTCTTTACATGATGAGCTAGATAGATCTGTCAGATTTGGTTAAACCAAGGAAAATGTAGAGCCAAAGTAACCATTTTGGATGGAAAAGTTTATTTGTTACACTCAGGCTTTAGTTTTTAAGAGAACAGGCATTACTGGCATGTCTATAAATCAACTTCTGCAAGATGCCTACCATTAAAAATTGCCGAAAAAATGCATCTGGAGACATCCAGATCCATTTTCATCTGGAGGGAGATGCATTTTTGACCATTTGCCTGTTTTCAACTAAAACCTCCACTTAAAGCAAAAAACATTGAACATATACCTATATATATACCTGCTTTATAAAGGAAGTATTCCTTGCTTTAGCTGTACTAAAATATTTAGAGGGAGAGGAAGCCAGATATTTGTTAACCTCTTTGTTAACCTGAACCCACTAATGTAGGATTTCACAGATTATATGGAAATAGATTGTGAGCATTTGGAAAGCATCAGAGATTTGGAAAGCATCAGAGTATCTCCTAAATATGGGCTGGGTTACTTTTCTCATCCAGTATACTGATCACTGTGAATTATTCATACCATATTTCTTAGTAAATACAGCCTACATACCATTGTATCTGAGAATCTATAAGAGAGGTGTAAGAGGGGCCCAAAGTACTTACAGGAATTACTAAAGACTGGAAAAATGCAAAACTTGAAACTCACTAGCTACATTATGCTTGCAGGATTCAACTGAAAGATGTAAATACTTGGGTGCAAATCCCTCCTCTTTTCCAGGCAGGACAGAAACCCAATCTGCATTCTCTTACATTTTTTAAAAACATTCCTAAATCAATTTTAGTCAAACAGCATTCAGGCAATCCATCCCTAAAAAAAAAAAAAATCTGCCAGAGCATGTGTATGTGCCACGTTCTTACAGAAAGCCTGAGCTTCCAACCAGAAAGCATGATGTTCAGCCGCTTTGAGCAGCATCTCTACACATACACAAAAACAATAAGACCATTTCAAATACATCAGCAAAGACGGACCTATACCTGTATCTAACATAGTACCAATGAAGAACACCTCTTCTAAGCCTCAGAGCTGCTTTCACTGGCCATTCAGGAAATCCATCACTGAATTATTAAAGAAATCAAAACATTTCCTCTGAGCAACAATAGGATTTTCTCTGTCAGTCTTCACTGAAAACCTACATTTTTCAGATGCAGCCAGAGGAAGTTGATAAAAAGAGGACAAGATAGAACAATTCTCATTTGCCTATGAAAGCAGTGCCAGCCAGAAGCCTTTCTTTTCTAGTTCCCTTAGAAGAGTACATGAAGTTTATAGCTAATGCCAATTTACTGTAAGTAAAGAGGGACCTAATGTTATAGCAAAATTAGATATCAGTGGAAGGCTAGGATGTCATGAGATCCACTTAGTTCTAATACATGTCAAGAATTTTTTGTCAAGTGTGCAAACAACACTCATCTTCCTAAACATCTGCTCAGAAAAAAAGAATTTCAGGAAAGTCTAATCATGTTCTCAAATTACTCAAGAGGCAGAGAGTAAACAAAAAGTTCACAAAAAGTTTTGGTGCTCCAAACAGGGTCTTGGTTTTCCAGAGTATTTTCTGTTACACAACATGTAATGCCACAGGACTTACATTCAGTTTAGTATTTCTGCTGCATATCAAACAGTAGGACGTCAGATTAGCTTTTAAAATGAAGAATAATTCATCAAAAAGCCATTTAGAGGTTCATTATAAAAGTCTAGTCCTGTGTCCTACCAAATAATCTTTTGCAGAGATAGAATCCGGTTCTGAGCATTATTCTGCTTTTTCAACTTCAAGATCCTCTAGTTCTCTTCCTGCTGGCTGCTGCAACAGCTTTAATGAACATCCCTCTAGGGAGAAGCCGCTTTTAATGAACAAACAGTCCCTGACCACAGAGGTTTTCTGTGTGCTGAAGGAGGAATGTTTTAGCACACATATGATAGGTGATAAAGAATATACATTCCACTGATCTGCAGTCATAGTTTTTATCCTCTTCAAAAGCACTCCATACCTCAGTCAATTCTTCTCAGATGAATTTCATATATTACAGCACCTGGCACTACTCCTAGCCACATGCCCACTGCCATCAGGCAATTCCCTTCTCCATTCTGCTAGGGTGCAGCAAGTCTGTTAGGAGCATGGAAGACTTCCACTTTGGCTGCAGCAGCTCAGATGTGATCTCTTCAGAAAACCTGGCCCACACAGATTGAAACATAGACAACATAGGTGGAATCAAGGAATTTAAGTTGCTAAATATCATTATTCTCTGCAGAACATGTGCAAACATACTTGGGGGAAGATTTTAACAGAAGGCTTCCCTGACATATAGGAAATGTACCAATGCACCATTCCATTTCTCTTCTATCTCTCCTACCAAAAGCCTTAAAATTTTATGTCATTTCTGATTAGCATGAGGCAATAAGGTTTGAGGGGTGAGGGAGGATCACTGATCTATGGGAAGGGAAGGGAAGGGAAAAACATCTTACCGAGTTTGTATAGGAAGTATACGTCAAATCACTTTGGCAAATCAAGTTTTGTGATGCGTATCTGCTGTGGAAAAGTTTATCACAAATCTTTATAATAGCCTAGTTATGTAAAGTTCAATTAGACACAAAAATAAATAAGCAGCACTTTCAAATACCTTTGAGCACCTCCCATTTGTTCTCAAATGATACTCAGCATAAATCAGGCTACTTATTTAGGGGTTAACAGATTTTTGATATGTCCATCATTTTTATTTAATGAAGTTTTTGATTATTCTTTTTTGCTGTTTTATTCAGATAGCTTTATAAAGATGCTTGTAATTCTGACCTCTGAAGAGTCTGCGACTTGAGAGATGCTAATCTGAGTAATTTGTGTTACTAGAGTCCACATGTATATGCAGGATAAAATGTATTAATAATAGCAGAAAAAGCATTTCCAGATCCATGACTCCTATGAAAGGTGGTCTTTTTTTTTTTTTTCCTAATCCAAGATATTTAGATTTATCTCACTCAAAAAGCATTAAATTTACATCCTTAGGCTTTTGATACACTTTTACTTGCAGCACAAGGATGGTACTGGTCCTTGTATACCAAACAACAGTAGCCAGTTGCTGATTCTCTAAGCTTTATGACAAAAACTTTTGTACTCCATAGTCTAGCTGGTGGCTTTTCTGGTGATATTCTAAAAGACATCACCTTCCTAAACACTATTATACCAGGAAAGGTTTTATGCATAAATTTGGTCTAAACAAAAGAATAACTCACACCTACCATTAGCTAGAAAATTCACATAGCATCAATTTAGCCAGAAATTCTGGAACTCCAAAACATACTCATACACAATTCCTTTAATCTGCCTTTCTTCATCATTAAGTCATTTAGCTTTGCTACAACCTGTCAAAACTGTTGTTTGCTAGTTAAGTTCAGTTTTGCTACTCTCAAAATACTTTTTTTTAAGGAGTTCTCCCAAGCTTCTATGTTTGTTTTCAGTTTCCTTTTCTTCATATTGTTTTTATAGAGCCATCCAGATGGCAAACAAATGCTTGGCCATATTTACATAAATATAGTTTCAGACACCAGACAATTAGAGAACACATGGTAGAGATAAAAAATGGAAATAAACTTAGCAGTTTTCAGGTGACTGCAAGCAGAATCTTTCAACCCGTTGAATTTTTCTTAAAAAAAAAAAAAAAAAAGTCCCACAAAATAATGCTACAACATATAACATTACACAAAAGAAGAAAAATCTATTTGGAAAAAAATTGGAAACAAAAAAAATGCTTAGAAAAAAAGAAATTTGAGAGCACCAGCTTGTGGGCTAATGTAGAGCTTCACATTTCCATTCACAGTGAAAAAAAGTTAGCCATTTACGTCAGGACCCATGAATCTGGACCCATGTGGAAATTAGTGCACAACGTCAGGCAACAGGCTGATCCTTCACTGCTGTACACATTGCCTGCTTGTGTGACCCCATCCAGCAGAGTACAAATTCTCCAATCTACTAGTGTTTCACTTTGCACTCTCTACAATAGCGTAAATTAAAAGGAAAGACAGAAGGCAGTGAGGACTTGATACGTTCCCTTGACAAAATAAACTTTGGAATATTTCGGTTCTGATGACTATTACTAGTCACCCAATGCAGAATATTTTAAGATAACATGTCTCAAATTTATGCCTGGCATAGTTCCATTCATTTCCTGAGAGACTATTTTGGTCCTTTTAAAGCTTATGCCACTTCAAACATTACGCACATAGGTATCAGCATAGGTCAGGAAAAGAGATGAAAATCATTGACTGCATCTTACCTAGATCCCTATGTAAGCCCTAATTGAGTCACAAACAAAAATGATTGCATGAATTGAATTTAACTCAAATTGTTAGTCTGATCTCAAACCAGCATGGAGAGAAGAGGCAAGCCTGCATTATTCTGACCAAACAATATAGCTTGATAGTTTTCTTAAGTGTCTAATGAAGTAATGTTTGCATAATGCATGAAGCCCAATTTAGGAAAACTGAAACTGCTTTGCCTTAAAGATGGCCAGATGTTTAGTGAGCATGTGATCAAGTGACAATTTCACACACACAAATGAAGACCAATACTGAGGCAGATCAGTAGCAGAGGAGGAAATTTTTCACTTCCATTTGCAATGGGAAAGACCAGTAAACAGCTTGGTGATCTCAATTCTTCAATCAACAAAAGCTGTAAAATTAAGTTACTGACATTATTAGACAAAAATATGTTTTAGAACAGTAAAATAATCTCTATAAATTGAAAGAATAAGGTCATACCTTTCTGCAATTCACAATTTTGATTGCCTCATAATTCAGCCATAGTCTACAGAGCTTCAGTGTAACAAAAAAAAAAGAAGAAACGGTGCATACTGCAGTAAATGTGCCTCAGGGACATATTCACCTAGAGTTTGAAAGCACAGAACTATCAGAGTCTGACAAATGGGATATGTGTAAGTGGATGGCAATTATTTCTTTTTCTCAGTTACCCAGCACACCTTACCAAGCTTGAACTACGTGACAGAGCTCAGTATCCCTGAAGTCCACTAGCTACTGTTTCCAAAAACAACTTTGAGAGAGGCCAGGGGTGAAGACAGAGGTTATTTATTTTTATTGGATAAACAATAGAAAAAAAAATCACAATATTTTTGCACAAACACCCTTTTTCAGACCCAACAGAGACATTGCAAACTTCACACCCCAATGAGAGCAATTTGTTCTCTGTCCAAAGTGAGCTACATTCATCAGCTGAGCAACAAAGATAAAGACTACCAGGTACAATCAAGCAGAAGAAGATGCAACAGACAGGAAGAATAACAAGTAGAGATTACTAGGAGCATAAGCTGTATTGAATCACAAAGTCAGTGCCACCATTGAGCCAAGCATCTACCCATAGCCACTAGAATTACAAATTTTATTTTCCAAACTTGTTTACTTAATGTTATTCAGTAATCTCTCTCAATAAGGTCTGAAATGGCTTGGCTGTCTTATGAAATGTTCTCAGAAGAGTAAAGTACCATTTTTGTCTTACCTCCTTTGTTACAGTTCACTATCATGCATCTTATGTATTCTGTTTCTCTCATAGAGATTTGACAAGAACCTCTGCCTTCATGAAAGGATTTTAATACATGAGCAGATACTATGATATATGACTTGATGAACATTCTGGATGACCATGAGCTTCTCCATTTTTCCAAATATATTTTATAACAGTACTACTTTATAACAGATGGTCCTTCTCTAAAATTTGCCTTTTTTAAAAAAATCTCAGATCATAATATTTAAAGCAATCATATTACAACATTATTAGGATCAGAATTCCTATAGATAAATTCTTACAGAATCTGCCAATAATTATAGAAGTGTCTTCTAAATTCTTAATGCTACCTAAATCAAATATTCATTACCTATACAAGGAAAATAATAGCAGAGCTCAGATTAATCTAAGTATCTAAATTTATTGGAAGTTAGCACTGCAGGAAAGAGCTTAACACCATTATATCTTTATTAACATGGCCTCCATTTTTCAAGTCATATGATCAATTACAATGGATTACTACACCTAGATGTGGAAAAGGCATATGGCTAATGGAACTTAGCCATATGCCAGGAAAAGGCATATGGCTAAGTTCCTTAAGCACTTTTGAAAATCCTGCTCTCCTTTGCAAGATATGTCAAATATGCTCAGAGTTATCCTTGCTCTCAAGTCTCCCAAGGAATGCACATTCCTAGGTTCCTGGGCAGACATGCAGAGATAGTCTTGGGATCAACACAGAAAAACAGTCAGAAAGGGAGACAGTAGTTTTTTTGGTCTAAGAGGCTCCTAGACCCCTAAATAGTTCCCTTCGCTTTACAATTTAATAATTAAAAAAACTACTTGAAATTGGTATAGTAACATTAAATGTTTTTTGCTCTTTCTAATATAGTGACCCTACTTTACTGTAAAAAGGTTTAACTAAAACACATAAAAAAATGTGTGGTCCAGATTGCCTGTTTCTGTACAGTGTGCAAAAAAACAGAAAGCATCATGCTGTCACCAAATTTCTACAGCCTTCAAGGGCAGTAAACGTGATCATTTGTGGCTGCAGGAAAAGAGGTTGCACAGGAGATTGCAGTTTATGGGGAGGACAACAGCTTGCCCATGGCAGTATGGAGCAGGTATCTTAGAGTCTAATGAAAAGAAGTCTCACGAGAAGAGATAGAGGGGGAGGGAGTTTTGAAGAAGGAGGCTTTGAAAACAGATAACCTGAAACTTCTCATGATTTTTGTCCATATGAAAAGTACTTCTCCAGACAAAAACAGCAATAAATGAAGATTACAGTGATTTAAGAGGAAAAAAAGTTTCTGACACTAACAAAAGCATAGTTGTATTGGGAAACAGATGCCCCCGGCAGTCTGTTTTTCTTGTTTGTTTGTTTGCTTGCTTTTTCTAATTGCAGAAACTAAGCATTTGTTTTATTCTCCAGTTCAGTGTAGTTACTCAGGAGAAATACCTTGTCTGTACTGGAAAAATAGCATGTCTATGAGTACTTAAGAGACAAGGGACTCCTTGTTCTCTAAAAAGACTTGAAAGAAATTGAAATATAATTCTCTCAACCTTATTTCCCAGTAATGAGAGAGTAAATGAAATTACATCCAATTAGACTGATGGCAGTCTTTCATATGGGAAAAAAAAGGACTTATGGATTCTTCTGTTTTTCTCTAATGAAAAATATCAGAATTGAAGGGCATCATTCTAATATTTTAATGACACTAGTGAATAGTGTTCTCTCTTTACAAACAACAACAAAAAAACCCTTAAAAGTAGACTACTCTGTTATCCAAGTAGAGATCATATGGGGCTACACTGTACTCAGATGCTCCTTTCTGACTACAAAACAACATATAACTCTACTGGAATCACTCCATGGATGTCCTGATGGCTGGGTCCACATTCACAGCACTACATATTCATGCCTTAAAATTTTACAAAAAAGTGTCATTAAGATTGCTCTATTATTTATGGATCCAAGCAGCAACATCAGTTTGTTTGTAGGATTAATTCATTACTGAAAAAAAATGAGAAGACCAAAACCTCAAAATTATGATTTAAACTATTTAGATATCACGCAGAAACACGGTAAACAGGATGGCACACAAGGAATTACTCTTTCCTGGAGCACTCATGGAAAGCTTGTCTAGAAAACAAACTTGATAAATGCTCAGGCACTGAAAAATTAAATTGATTCTATGCAGAGAAACCCTCAGTTTACCCTAAAGTATCCTTTGCAGAAATTTACTTACAGTTTTTCTACATAGTTTCCAAATGCTGGCAATAAAAGAACTGAAGCTTTGAGGCATTGGATAGACATGAAAGACAATCGCTTACTTTTTAAAGGAACTCATATAGTTCATGCATACACAGAGTCTAAAACCTAGCACCCACAGGCCTAAGAATCAGGCTAAGAACGTGGGAGAAATCAAGCACGAAAACTGACAGGAGGCTAGAGAGTAGCCTCTTTTCATACTTTGTACCAAGGCCCATCCATTTGCTCAAAAATGAGGTACTCATTGGGTACTGCAAGACAATTCAGGTGTGAGAAAGATATTCAGTCCAGTTCTTCAGATCTTTTTCCAATGTCCATCTCTGAGTAGGTAAAGACATTTACCTCTATATTACTGAAAGTAAATTGCTCAATTTCTTACCTTCCCTTCAAGACACTAGGCAAATTCATCCATATTTTAAATTCTGCTTGAACTTTGGTAAGACAGGGCAGGCAGTAGCAGATCTGTCCATTACCCAAGACTTGTGACAGAAAACTGTCAGTCCCCAAGAAGCAAACTGTATTTCCTGCCGAAATAGTAAATCACAGCAGTAAGTGGTTTCTTGATACATATCACAAATATGAATCGCTGTAGAGAAACAAACTAATGCATCTCACCATACCTCAAACAAGGACAGTCTAAGGTCTTTATTCTAAAGTCTCTACCAACTAGGTCATATTTTAAGTATGGAAAATGAGGCTTTTGTCCATGAAAAACAGATGCTCCCAAAGTGTTTTTTGTTGTTGTTGTTGCTGCTGGGTTTTTGTGGGGTTTTTTTGATTTTTTTCCCTCTAACCTCCCAGTTTGCATTCCACCATTCACTTGGGAGTTTGCGTTAGCCTCTCACAAGCTCCATTGTGGAAAAGCAGTCCTAAACATACTCAGGTTTCAGCTTGTTACAGCTCATATATTTTCTATAACTCACACCTTTTTGTTGCAAGTGATCCAAGCCTCATGAAAATGCATGAATACATTCTAAAAAACAAGTAAATTAACTTGATCATAATCTAGCAAAATGCCTAAATTAATATCTTAATGAATAGACACAGTCCAGCTAATGTTTAAACGAGGATTTGAGTGT
Organism: Crypturellus undulatus; assembly: GCA_013389825.1. Lineage (NCBI taxonomy): Eukaryota > Metazoa > Chordata > Aves > Tinamiformes > Tinamidae > Crypturellus > Crypturellus undulatus. Next base: position 1,180,378 of record VWPW01003264.1, on the reverse strand, counting down.
TCTCCATCGTGGAGGAGAAGACAGGCTAGTAAAACCTGCAAGGATAAAGAGAAAAATTCTGAGGTATTCTTTACTTTAGAGATGATCTGAACTCACCAAGATGAAAACTCGCCCCTCAGAAACAGCAATAATAACATCTTCTCTATATACAATTGTTCTACATAGAAATCAGGTAAGACAGAGAGATACAGTTAGGAAATGATGCTCTGAGCTAACAATGACTGGGATATCACAGAATCACAGAATGCTTAAGGTTGGAAGGGACCTCTGGAGATCATCCAGTCCAACCCCCCTGCACAGGCAGGGACACCCAGAGCACGTGGCACAGGGTGCCATCCAAGTGGGTTTTAAAGATCTCCAGAGAAGGAGACTCCACAACCTTTCTGGGCACCCTGTTCCAGTGCTCTGTCATCTTCACTGTCGAGAATTTTTTCCTGAAGCTCCTGTGGAACTTTTGATGACTCAGTTCCCTGCATGTTTTTGAAGTTTTGATGCAAGAAGGGGAACAGAGAACCCACATCTTCCACATTCAAGCCCGTTTTTTCTTCTCTTTTGCCTTTGTCTCTTCCCTTATTTCTCTGGGGTTGCCCTAATGTAAGAGCCGTACTGGCCACGTGGGAGCAGGCCCTGCTTCTTGCCGTGCCGTGATGGTCATGCTCTTGGCTGCCCTCTCGCTCACGTGGCCTTCAGGCATTTTCAGTGTCAGGCTCGTGGCCTCTCTCCCACTCGCTGATTCCATGTGCTATGGGAATGGGCCAGGAAACCCTTTAATCTGCCTAGTGGCCATGTGTGTAGGGCCCTGGGGCAGTAGAGGGACTGCTTTACACCCAGGAGACCCACTGCACACCATGGCTTGTGCTCAGGGCAGGCAAAAGAGGGCAAAGGAACTGGTTCCCCTTCCCGTACATGCCATTGCCCTACTCATCCCTACTTTGCCAAAAATAATTGTCAGTTATGGTTCCCGATCTGGGCATGAGGGGGACAAGTGCATGTGACCCTAGACATTGCTCATAAAACAGCACTCACAACTTCTGCCCTGCGAAGTATCTCAATCATTTAGGAGTGAAGAGCAAAGCTCAGAAAAGGAGGGCAATGTGAGAAAATGAAACGCCGTAGAAATGCCTTCTTTTTCACCAAAATCCTTTCTGAGGTAATTGAGAGGCAGATATGAGCGTGGGGGTTAGCAGGGAGCACACAAACGCTCTTTTGTTGGATAAAACCACATTGCACATGTGTGTCCAGGGCTGGATGCATATGTGATGGGCTGAGGGCATGCAGGAGCTGAGCTACTTCCCCAACCTGCCTCTGCACTTGGAAATTTCCCATCTTTGGAAGCAGGCTGAGCTCTCCCTGGGCTTTTCATGAACCTGCCCTGGAGAGGGTGTGTTTGCCAAGTGCACTGTTGAATGTCTATCTGTAGCTCCATTTCCATGAGAAAAATGACATTCATCTTGCCTCTGCTCATTGCTGGTTCACTGTCCCGCCTTGGCCCTTCCTGAGCACCGCTAATGCTGAAACAGATGTGAGCTGTGCCGCACTGCTTGCATGGTATGCATGCATACCATTGCCAGCTGCATCCTCAATGTGCAAACAGGGGTCTGCTGCATGGACCACCTTCTCCTTGCTTACATCCAGCTGCTCTGTGACAGTGAGCGGTGTTCTCCTAACCTACAGTTGGCCATTTTTTAGCTTTGGTTCAGGCAGAAAAGTTGATGGCAGTACCCACTGCTAGTAGTGGAGATCTTCACCAGTAGCCCCCTTGCTTAGGCTTACCCAGCAAGGCTGGGAGAGGAGCTGGGAGCAGAAGCTCCAAGCACCAGATCGGGGCTGCTGACCCCACTGGTGCCTTCTCGTCAAACAGTGCAGGGTCACATGCTGGCTCTTGGTTGCTCAATCTCACAGCTTTACAGGAACAGGGAAGGACAGTGGTTGCTTCACAGGATTGAAGGAAACACCACCGGAGGTGGGAGGTGTTATGCTGAAGTTCTGCGGGATGGTAGTCCTGGCTGAACTGAATTATAAGAAGTAACTTTTTCAGTGCAATGAACAAGTATTAGCTCAGCTAGTCTTGGTCTTAGTTCTCACTAGGTAGACTAACGTCTGTATAAGCTGTATATCCTGTACTAAGAGAGAGAGCTTTGTATTATCTTTGGGAAGCAAAAATCAAGCCTGTGAAGAACATATCATTTAAGGTTACACATGAAGTAAAAGAAGATGAAATCTGGGTTTAAATTAGCTTTTCCTTAGTATACAAGGATTCACTGGTTTATATTTCTACTGTTGCAGATGCTCCAATAATAGTTTTAATTGCCAAGTAAATAGTGTTAGAGACTAAAAATATACAAGAAATCCAGACTTATTTGTAAACTGTGAATAAGATTTTAAACAAGTCTCAACATTGAGACTATTCTTTAAAACACTTCTTATGTCTAGTGGAGAGGAAAAAAGATCATATGCTTGGAATCTGAAGTTCAAAGAAGTCTGTCAATACATTTAAGAGCAAAGGAGAGCAAAGGAGAGCAAAGGAGCTTTATTGTACAACCCTGAATTGAACAATACAGAAATAAAGATATATAAGGTAGGCTAGAAAGTGGACACCAAAAGTATGAAGTGATGAAGCATACAAAAGAAATACCCTATTGGATTATGTTTTCAAATTATCTGAGAATAAAGAAATGAACATTTATCCATATAAAGATAAGTATTAATAATCTTATGAACAGAGAAATAGATCTTATAAGCTTGTTTCTCAGACTATCTAAAACAGCTGCATTAAAATGAGGTTCCACTTGCTAAAATCATAAAGAGAAATTAACTGCTGCCTTCACTGACAGCTTCTGTTATACCCCATATTCCAGTAGCTACTCAGTTAAGACAATTTCATACGTATATACACACAAAAACTTCGATGTTATTGAGAATGAACATTCTATGTAATTGTATAGTGCTATACCTCTGTCTCACAAAACTATTTCTAGGGGAACATATCTGTTTTTCTCTATCATTTATATTGGATTCCCACTTTGTATATTGATATGGTCTTTCTCAATTTCCTATTCTTTCATTACAAGCCACTAGGATTAATCTGTAGAAAACCAGACTACCCATTAAGATCTAAAATTCAGAAATCTTCAAATGAACTTTTGCTGTTATTGAAAAGAAATAAACTTCCAACAACACAAACTATATGCTTCCTGGACACCATTTTGAAAGTGAATTTTTAAAAAATTTCAATTGAATTTTCAAATTTTAGAAAGTCACTTAGAAAGTCTCTAGGTGGAAGTATTTTAACTAGCATTACAGACATAGCAATGATTTCAAATAACAAAAATGGTTGAAATAAATTCTTGAGATAAATATTGCATCCTGCAATTAGAAACTCTACTGTCTTTGTAGTCTGAAATAGCAAATAGCAGATTTCTGTAGATTACTTTATAAAAAGATTAGGGAAAAAAAATAGGCCAAAGGGATATTAAGGGATATTCTCACAGGTAGTTTTAATTTGACTCATCAATGTCTCATTTACTTTCATACCTACCAGCTTACATTTCTTTTATATTAGCTGAACTCATGTTCCATTATTTTTGGTAAGAGACAGATACCAGGATATTTATACACAGGATGACTTTTATCTGCTAAAAGCCTAAAAATTTTGAATGGACATTTAAACATTTCAGAGATCTACATTTCAGAATACTCTTGTCTAGTATCAATCACTGTTGTCATTTCATATCATCATGTCACAGCTCAAAATGACTTTCTTCAAAAATACTACCACTTGAGACTACTTCCTAGCATCACTTAGTTTGTTATCCAGTCTGCTTCTTAGCCCTTCCTCAATTCTTATTCCTTGGTACTTAATACAAGCTTTTACTTAAACTATGCCCCAAATGATAAATGAAAAGTTACCACAGCCTATGCAAAGCACACATTGCTACTGTCATCATAAAGATCTTATAATGATGAACCTTCTAGTAAAAGGGAATCGACATTAACTTCCTACAATCACCCCTCTTTCTTGAGACCTAGACATCCTAAGTAACTAGCAAATGAATCATTCCTGGATATTTCCTGGAAGTGGCACAAATTCCTCAAAGTCCCTCAAATAGCCTTCAAGGCTGGAACACAGAAACAGCCATATTTTCCTGCAGACTATGCCATCGTTGGCACAGAAAACATAACCTTTCTCTTGATAGAAAGCCTTCTTAAAGGCTTAAACATTTCTTTCCCTTGTGGCATTTCTAGCTTCAGGCTACAAGGATTTCTTTTTTCACAGGGTCATAAGTATTCACATACAATTCATTTGAGGCTGCCTTCACAGTATCTGGTACCATTTTTAATCCTGACTATCAAAGAAAGAGTTTGCATTAATATTCATATTCAAGTCAAATCATAATTACAACAAAATTATTGATGTATGAGAAGGTTTGTTCCATACAATTTGCTTGAACATGCAATTCAACACTCATTGAACAGAGAGTTTAAGGAAAGTCTATTTACTTTCTCGGTTTCACTCACAGGATGAAAAGCACAGATGAAAACTGATAAGGAAATATAGCTGCACAGTTTGATCTCTAAAGAAGCTCCACATGATTCTCCCTTGGAAGTGCTGCAGATTAAAAAAAAATGACAGATCTAAAGGCAAAGTTTGGAAGTACACAGCAGGGAAGTCCTCCTTGTACATATTGATGAAAATAGAGAAATAGAGAAGATGGAAATCAATGTAATCATCTTTCCTTTTGCTCAATCAACTACCATCTAACCAAGTTACCCTGACAGAATAGCTCAACATTTAATAATAATTTAGAGAAGAAAATCTAAAAGTTCATGCCATTCTAAGAAACATAGGAGGGCCATACATAGATTCAAGATAAAAATACCTTTTATTTTTTCTTTTTTCCCCCCAGCATATTATTCTAAATTCCATAGGATTTTCACATTCGTCTCCATCTGACAGCTCAGATGCATAACAGACATCATGGTCCTTCCCTTCCTCTTCCTCTACCACAAGTAATCACCAATCACTTATTTGTTTCAATTCAACAGTTTGTGGGGTCACTCTCTAATGTTTTACAGACTATATGAAACACTGTTTTAATCAATAAATGAACAAATAAGAGTTTTTTTCTAGCAAAGCATCACAGAGCCAGGGCATAGTACAAGCAAACAGCTGAAATAATAGCACAAATCTGGGGGAGTATCAGCTTGTAGGTGTGTGAGGGGAATTTTCAATACTCACTGTAAATCTGAGACTGCATGCATGTTTCTGCTCTCTGATGTAAATCTGGACTAACTCCTGAGGAACAGCAGAAATGGAATTTTGACAAACTTTTGGATAAAAGTTTTCTAAATTTGAGTGTTTTTTCCTACATCAATCATTTTCCTACATCAATAATAGTTTCAGATTATTAGCAATATTCAAAGCTCTTAGCTAGCTCAGATTCGATAGGTTTCAGTAGCATATACTGCCCATACACTTATCTGAAAGCTGGATCATTTCTAATGAGAGAATCACAGAATTGTTGAAGTTGGAAGGGACCTTTAGAGATCATTCAGTCCAAGAACCCTACACACACAGGGTCACCTAAAGCATGTTACACATGCTTTAGGGCCACATCCAAGCTGGTTTGGAAGATCATCAGAGAAGGAGATTCCACAACCTCTCTTGGCAAACTATTCCAGTGTTCTGTCACTTTTGCTGTTAAAAAAAAAATAAAATCCTTAGTTTCCTGTGGAACTTTTGGTACTTCAGTTTGTGGCCATTTCCTTTTGTCCTATTGCTAGCCACCACTGAAAAGAGGCTGGCCCCATCCTCCTCACTCCCTCCCTTAAGGTATTTATTTATATTGACCAAAGGTTAAACACTAATCAAAGGTTTAAAAGTAGCCTTAAACAGATTTCAGTACTTTAAAATTCAGGTACCTATGTTTCATGTTTTTGGCTTTCAACACTTTTTATTTACTGTCTTAAACTAGGTTATAATTAGTTTTTTCAGTGTAACTAAGAAATCTCTCTATTACATCACGCACCAATCAGTGACTAACCCCAAAAGACTGTCTACTTTCAAAGAAAAAAATGTTGTTTTTTAATTGACATCCCAGTCCATTCTTACACGTTGGTGCCATAAGATATCATGAATTTGAAGTTAAGGGATGATTGGCTGGTTACTTCTATTATTATTATTATTATTTTCCTTCTTCCTACTTAAAGAAGTTGCCATTAAATACTGCCTTAACTATTATCCCACAGTATTTCTATTCCATTTCTATTTCATCTTCATTTCCAACACTTCACACACTTCACAGTGCTACTTACAAGCCTGTTCAGAGGGACTTTGAAAAGAAAGCATCCTCACCATTCTCCCCATTTCTCTGAATAAAGCATCCATTCATAAGTGTACATAAATAGAAGATGGAGGCACATAAGGAGAATAGATCTTCAAACACATCTTCCCTTGGGCAAGCCATTTTATTTTACAGTCGAGAAAGAACAAGCTAATTAGCTATGAATCCGTGCAAGAATGAAGCAGGCATTTCCACTGCTTACCCATCAGTGCTTCACCTAATTCACTTCAAGAAAAATGACCAATACATTTTATACTTTTTTTTAATATGTAGCTACGTTATGCCCAATAAGTAGTTTGTTCTGTCTTCCCGTCACGCAGGTGTTTGGCACACTACAGTAATTACATTATCCTCTATTTGTACACAATAACAAACAAAGCAGGCTGCATGGCTCGCTTTCTGACTAAGAAGCAGCTGTTCTGAACACGTAAGACATTCACCCAATTGAATTAAAAAGTTCTTATACCACCATCATACCCACAGGTCTTTGTACGTCATCGTGAACATCAAAATCTTGGTTTTGAAGAGGTTATTATAACAGTTTTAAAATAAATAAATTAAGAAATTGCCATGTCTCTCCTTTAAACTTCCATTTCTAAATTGTATTAACTTAAATTTAACCAAGTTTACAAAGAATAGAGTACAGAATTCAAACTTGCATAAGTTGCACAAGTAGTGACAGTAGTCAACACGTTTTTAGTTAAACAAAAACTCAGAAAACACCCAGCTTCCTTTCTAAGTCTGAACATGTTGCTGCAGAACTAAAAAGTGTTCCAGAGTTCAAAAGGCCCACAATAAATGACCAACCCTAACATTTTTCTAGGTTCATTGTCACAGTATCACATAAATTCTTTCACAGTTTCTCCTTTTACACATGCAGTACTGCTAGAAAGACGTTCTTTACAGTTCTACTCTAAGGCTGAAGACTGCTGCTAGTTCAATGAAAGGATAGCATCCACTGAAGAGATGTAAAACTTTGTATAAATACACTGACAATACATGGTGGCATTAGCTAAATCTTTCCTACAGACTTTGAAACTAAACTTTATGTAAACATAGTATACGATATGGATGTCTTCATAAGGCTTTAGGATATATTATATATGGATATTTATTTGAACATTCAAATTTGTCAGATGTAGTTGAGGCTTCAGTTTAATATTAATTTGACTATATGTTCATTAATTTGACTATATGTTCACATATATATATTTCTATATTATGAAACTGTATTTGATCAAATCTTGAAACAGTAATTCAAGAATTTTCTTGATAATACCTTAGTTTCATTCTTTCCTAACAGTGCTATTTCTTCAGTCAGTATCTACTAGCATTTTATGACAACAAAACAGCACATAATACTACTAGAAAGTTCCTACTCCTCTTGAAGAGGAGAAATACAACTATAGCTGAAAGCAGAACTAAATGACCAGCAGAACAATTCATCCCAGTGCTATTTATTATCTTTTTCAAAAGCTAGTGTTGATGCCATGACCAGCAGTCCAGATAGATAGAAATCCTTTCTAACAAGTCACTCACCATATTTATGGATGATACAGGACCAATGCTGTTGACGTAAATGTCAACATCAATAACTGTTGGTTTTACTGTGGAGAAAAAAAAATAATATTATTTTGTAGAAGACATAAGCAACCACTTTAAACATTTTCTTTTCCAATAACTGTAGAGAGTATTCTTCAGATAAAATCAGGGACTACTGAGAAAAATGGATTATGTATTTTTCAGGAAAGGAAGGTTCTTTCCTTCTTCACCAATACAAATTGTCTTAAATTATTGCCTGTACCATTTTATCATTATCATCTCCATTTATCTCAGCAGCAATTTGCTAAATAAACTTTTGTTACTAAGCACTGTCTCTCAAAAGCAAAATCTAAGATGACTGACATGAAATCAGAAATGATGCAACTTATAACTTTTTTCCATTGCCTCAGCATCCAAGTGCTGTGCTTTAGCATGTTTGTTCCACACACACAAAAAATGAAGTATTTCAAGATTTTCTCATCATCAGCCCTGAAATCATCATAGCGTAGATTAAATCACTTTAAATCTAATCAGTTATTCCTGAGCAACTTGCCTCCTTTCAGTTTAGAATGATTCCCTTCAGCCTACACTGTTTTTGCACTCAATTATCTAAAGCTTTTTGAATTGGATTTGGTTAAATAAATGCAAGTTTCTCACTAAATCATCAGTGTTTTCAGACTTAATTCAGAGACAACACATAGGCCAGGACAAACTCTGTTTTCCTTTCTTTAACTTAGGCCACTAGGTTTTACATTCCATTCAGCATCTTTATTGCTAGTGTACTTGCTGAACACCATTTAGATAGCCCTTAACAGTGAAATAGCATAACTCTACAGTAATACCTGTCTCGTACTTGAAGACGTGATTTTTACTTATATTGCCTTTCTTCTGCTTCTTCAGGTATACATTAACTTATTAACTGAGGTCTAAATTGGTGTATTAAATCTCATGCATTTCATAACTGATATAAACTTGGCCCTTAGTAGGCCAACACCTTTGTTAGCCACCGTTATTTGCCACAAGGGAATCTTCTCCTGTCCACCATCAAAAATTTCCAGAGAACAATACAAAAAAATGAAGTTTGGGAACTAGAGTTTCTGTCCTGACTATGTAGAACTTCAGGCTTTTTTCATGATAATCCTTAGGCCCTGTAAAACAATGAAATTCCAGGTACATCAGCTACTCAAAATTCAAAGAGCCTTCCTCAGAGAAGCTACTAAGTGGAGAAGTGAGGAATGGTTCACTACTACAGTTCTGAGGGAAGCTCGTCTCAGATGGTCAGGTCAGCAATTTGTCTAAACCTTAAGAAGCCAACAGGCACAAAGCTGAAGACATAACATCTTCATGTGTAAAGATGAAAAATTTTTTACTCACCCCCTAAACTTAAGGCTAACTATGAGACACCCGAGGAATTCTTAAGTGGCTAAAAAGTTACATGGTTGTGAAAAAAATAGGTGGTCTGAGTCAGCATGTAAAAACTAGGTAATATATATCTCGCTTCAGAAAAACTAAATCTGATGTTACAAAACAAGCATTAAAAGGGATACAAATAGTAGTCAAAGACAAGAATCATTCTCTGTAATTCATGAAGTACCGCACATTTCTTAACTGCATATAAGTAGGTATTTGCAGTTAAGGTCATGATTTCAAATTGTCTGAAGTACTGGCTTATAGTAATAAACTCAGATCTTCCCTTCAGCAAAAGAAAATCTGAACTTAGTTGAACAAGCACAACTGATTAATGCGACTCTAATTGTACCCAGCTAATAACTAAATAGGAGTCTAGCAGCTTCTGATAATGAGACTTGCCTCAAAATGCAGTAATAAATGTCATTACATAGGAATTGGTAATAGCGGGGAACTAAAGCTAGCTCTTTTACCAAGATGTCACACAAAGAAAAAAAGCTTCTGATCCTGTTAGGGTTTATGCACATATCCAGCTAGAAGTTCAACACTGAAGAGTTCTGATAAATTTTAGCGGGACTTAGTGGTGCAAATTAGGCATGCAGTCAAATCTTGGTAGGATCAGGGACAAAGTTTAGGACCAGGACACAATGCTCACAATCCACTTTCATTTAATCATTAGAGTTAACTACATAAGTAGATCATAGACAATAATTTCTCTTGAATGTGTGGGATCAAATTCTCTCCTGGTACAAAATAACGAAGCACTGCATTTGTTTACGTTAAAGAGAATTTGGCTAAAGACTAAAAGTACAGTACAATGGCATGGTAAATATTTGTTTTAGTTTTGAAAGAAAAGACAAGCCAGTATAGTTCTTGTTGCACATGGTTTTTCATGGTTATAAGCAGATTTAATGGAAAATCATCAAGTGTAAAGTTTAGATTTTCTATCACAGCAGTTTAATTCAGAATTCAACCATAATGACACAAGAGTTTTAGGACTATTTCACTCAGAATGCGTTGTGAAGGAAAAAAAAAAAAGAAAGAAATCTGAATCTCAAAATTATCATATCGTACATTTAGGAAGGCTCTACCAGTCTTCAAAACCAAACAGCAGTTATTTTAAGATGTACCCCATTTTTGTTGTACACTGCATATATTTGTGAACATTCTGTTAACAGACTAAGCCCTGCAAGGAGATGCTGAGCTGCAGACAAAGCATTTTTTTCAGACACTGAATGTCACTCTTCACAGTTCTGTTGCTTGATCAGCCAAAGTGTTAATACCTTACTAAAAGCTAACCCTAAGATTATAAGATAACAAATGGATACCTACTTCCCAGTACAGTTTTGACAGAGACATCCATCCAAAACAGTTGTAAAGAGATGTCAGAGACTCAGAAATATTACAGACAGAACCATGTGTATATCACATGTGGGAGAGTAATTTAAAAAGTTTGGCTAAAAATGTTTCAACCTTCTCAAAGTTCTTTGAAATATTCTTTAATATATGGCATTTCCTTCCAACAAAAGACAATGCAAGCCCATCCAAATAACAGCAGTGCTGCTACCCTGTGCTATCAACAGTTAGATAACTGTTTATCACACATTTTGTTTTCAAACATGTTGACTTTAACTGAGAAAGGAATTTCTCAAGCCAGTCAAAATATCTGCAAACAAAGTTAAGGTCATGCAAATATTTAGCTAATAGTCCCAAACTGATCCAAATGCCACAACTTTGAGATAGACCGAGTATTCACATTTCAGTCAGTCCTGTGACTATTTCATTGCAAAGACATGTCCAAGTGAAATTCATCTACAAACTTCAGATACTTCAAGACAAGCCTAGTTGATCAATGCTGTCTGCACTCAAGAAGGCAGGTGAAGCTTAGACAGTTAGTCTGACGCTGACTTAGCTAGGTCTATCCAAAAACAAAACGCGGAGGCAGAACAATGGTCCAATCACTCGCAAAAATACAAATGCAGACTGACTATGAGCTTTGTGTAGATCTGATCTGGATTTTCACTGGTGAAAGAATCAGTAACAGTTCTCAAATCCCATTAAAATCCATGGAGACTTTACTCTTGGACACATGCAACCTGATTAAGAGATTACGAAAATGAATAGATAAATCAGTGAGTAATTTTAAAAGATTTTTGAGGAAATGAATAAAGAGATTATCAAATAAATTCACAAGTCATTTGTGGAAAAAATGCCAGAAAAGAGTTCCTGACATTTTATTGTGCTTATTTTTTTTAACGCTACTGTCTTCTCAAATATATATTTTTTTGGTCTGTGCTACTCAATATTGATGTTTATTTCATGAAGGAGACCAATTGTTTCCTCCCTACAGAAAGCTTCCCCATGCTTCAAATCTATCCAAATAGAATTTATGTTCCTGAACCAATCATGAATATTTAGATTTTTTAAGTTTCATATTTAGATTTTTTAAGTGAAAGCTTATTTACTCATGAATAGAACCAGTTGTGTGCTTATAAATTTTAAAATTAAATTATTTTTTTTTTATTGAGAGTTAATCTTCCTTACATTGTTCAAGTAGCTCTCAACTCTAAATTATTCTGTTTTTAGGCAAAAACAAAAGGTAAAAAAGTTATGGATCAATTTACAGAAGTTGAACAATTAGCACTAGATTTTTAGAAGAAATTCAGCCACATAATGATCACAATATGAGTTCTGTTCCAGAAACATACGGCCCTCTTAGCTCCCTCTGTCTTCCACAAGACTTCTGAGAGCAAAAGACAAATAGGATCGGCTCTATAGTAATGAGATACTTTTTGAATTTATTCTATAAAGATATTTTAGTTAGCACATAAATTGTTATTTTAGACTGGAATAGGGCTGTAACAAATAATTACACAGTTATTGGTAACTGTCATAGAAATGATTATTGTGTTAGTGTTTACTTTGCAGTAGCAATGATGACTGTTAATATTTTCCTACAAGACCTTGTGACATCTAATTACTTGTTTGTTCTAGTAAATAAATTGCTATGCTAACAAGTCACTTCTCAGGGACAGTTGTGATCAGCTAAAATTTCCCAGTTTTAGGACAAATCATTTTTAAAGAAACAAATGATAATGGGGAGATGTCAGTGAGGAAAAAATCCTGCATAGACAAGTGTGAGCTTAAACAACAGATAGAAGTCAAAGTCCTTCACTTGTTACAGCAAGAGAAATTCTGACAGAACTGTCATCTCCATGATTTAAGACCAAACTGCCAAAAACTCAAGATCTGTAAGCAAAGCAGGATGACGAATTTTCCTTGAGAGGGGAAGCAGTGGCGGAGAAGGCAGGACTGAAAATAAAAATCAGAAGGAAAATAAAACATTGAGTAGAGACTTGAGAGAAACTTTGAACAACAGCAACACCAGAATGGGAACACAGTTGCTTGAGCAGGATATTTTATTCACATGCCAGATTTTGGTGCAGTTTGTCCAGGAGTGTGAATGACAGCACACACATAAAAGGATTCCCTCAATCAACTAAGAATCAGTTTTATTCTTCACCTCCCATCATCACCAATAATCTTCACTCTTATCTTCTGTTTATTTTTCCCTAATTCATAGGCCATGATTTTTCTGATACCATGGTGTATGACAACTATAGATTTTCCATAGTTATGCTGACTTCAGTCCCTAGAAGTTACATTATCATATTATTTAAAATTTATATTCACAGAAGGAGAGAGTTCCTATGCAGTATCACGAGACCAAACAATAACAGAATTTGTTCTTGCAAAGTCTCAGAAGCTATCAATGTCAGGATGAACAGTAATGGTTATAGGAAAAACATAAAGATAAATACACAAAAGGGCAAAGATATTTTAAAATAATGTGTTGAAAATTTTCAATGTGTAAAGAGGACAGATTACTTTATTTCTTCCTTCTCCAACCTCGAAGTGGGAAACTGTCAAATATAAAGACCTGCTCAGAAAGCTTCTTTGATGAAAGAACACCCTCTAAGAGCACTAAGTAAGATAACAGCTATGAGTTAGCCACTGCTATATGTAGTTTTGGGTCATTTGGGTCATTTCAGACCAAGAGCCTGGCAAACATGACTGCCTTCCAAACTCTACTATCTACTATAGTGAAGTTTCAGTCTGCACTTGTATCAAACTATTTCAGTAAGTAAACACTGCCGAGAAATAAAACCGCATTAATGGTAGATGCATTAATTTGTTATTTACATTCATATATAGGGTCCTATTGAAAAGGACTCTGCTGTTAAATAGTCAGGTAAGAGGTATTCTCTCCAATACAAAACCAGTATCGTTTTGTTAACCCAAGAGACTGCATGTAAGGCTTAACTATTGATAAGATACTGCAAACAGTTCATTACAAATGGACCAGAAGAATAGTCTTATCCCCGGGAACTGTATTACTCTGGTTAGATTCAGATATTAGCTTCAGAAAAAAAAAAAAAAATCTTTTAATTCTGAGTTATTTCTGTATACACATTATTAGACTCAAACCAAAAATGCTTCTGTATTTGCTTTAAACTCTCAATATAAAAATATATAAAAACTATGATAAAAAGAAAGCTATATTACTTCTGAGCAGAAAAATTAAAATGGGAGGAGGAGAAGCTACAAGGTCTCTCCATTAAAGTGAAACATGTCACATATCTTTCCAGTTTGACTTATGAAAATTTTGTCTGAGAAGGAGAAAAAAGTGGAATGAATCCTCTCACTCACAGCTGAGCATCTTTGACAAAAACTGCTTCAGCAATGAAACTGGAAATTACCTGTCTAAAAGGTTCAAAAAGCAAGAATGCAGGCATCAAAGAGTTCACTGTCAACAGTCTATGCTAATCAGAAATACTTCCATGCTAGATTTTGAAAATGCCTGTGTTTGATACACTGCAGAGGCACCAGACTGAGATTAGGGGCTCAGGATGCAACCAATTTACCTCACAGTTTTGTGAGGTTTCTTTTTCTCAAAAGCAAAATTTTCAAAAGAAGAAAGTCTTACTCTCTTTCAGAGGTTTGAATGAAGTTATCCTATGTTTCAGACTAAGGAACTGTGTAGTTCATTGGTCAAACTTGTACAGAAGGCTGACTGTGGTGAATTTTTTGTTTTACGTAACACAAGTAAATCAGCAAGTTCTCCCAACTAATAATAGGAGAACTAAAGCACCTTTGTCCATAACCTACAGTATCTGTAAGATTCCTGACTCCATTTTCCTCTGTATTTACATCATCTTTTGTTTATGCCATTTTTTTAAACTCAAATATGGACCACCATTTTCAAAATCTAAAATTGGGATTTTGGAGTAGCCACCACAGAGTGAGTGGTTTACTCATTCTTAACAATAATATTCTGGTAATGTTCATGACAGAGTTAGCTACTAGAGATGCTAGAGAATTAAAATCCCTGAAGACAACTAAGAAAACTGTTTTATCCTCCCTAGAACAGAGATGGTGCTCACTTGTATTTAGTGCTATCCCTTTCTTCAGGAACACCTCTTCACATAGATGTGCTTATACATTAGTCATGGGAGATGAGTGGCCCTAAAATAATCTTCATATTTACTGCCCTACTCATGGAAATAGTCAGTTAATGGATTTCCAGTTTGGTAGCTAAATCAGAAGAAATTTTTTTGAAAAAATATCAATCCACTTCCCTTCCCCAAAAGCAAAGAAAGGGAAGGTTCAATGACAGCAATTGAAACTTTTTCCCTTAGAATCTTTTTCAACTACTAAGCACTCACCAGATTCAGCTCTGTTTCCTACTTGAGTCTTGGTTGCAGCATTCCATATCATTACTATTGACTTATTCAAATTTTTTTCTTGATATACTAACCTAAGTTAGACTAATCTCTATCTCTTTCTGCAGTGTCCACCCCTACTGGTTTTGTATCCAGGACTATAAACTCCTGAGTGCTACGATAATACGAATGGAATTTACTCCCTCTCCCCTTTCCATTGTGGAGTGCCTTAACTATTTATACACCAGTTAACTCTCCGTGTGCGGCTGCCTATAATCAGCCCTGAAGTGACATAAGCCTTCCTGATATAAGGGGTCTAACATTTCTCATAGGATAGCATAAAAAAGACTTCTACCAGAAAGCAATTAATTTTACCTTGCATGATAGTTTACAGCTTTCTCTCCACTATGATCCAAGCAATAATTTGATCTGTGAGGCAATCAGCAATTCTCTGCCATCACATAGAGAGAAGCCTTGCCAGAGTTAATTTAAAGAATATCAGGTCTGGTAATCAGCAGCTAGCAGAAATAACTTGACAGGCACAGTGGAAGTAGTAGCCTGTTGTACATGTTAGGGTGCATTTTGGTGTGGTCTGCCATGAAGGCAGATCAGATAGGAGAAAGGTTCCAATACAGCTCCAGAACTGAAGGTTTTCATTTGAATTTTGCTTGAAAATGCTTATCTCCTTTGAAGAGCAACAGAATGAAAGTTCTGCCCACTCACTCCTGCCACACACTGGGAAACTACTTAAATTAGTTACACAGATAACTTTTAACTGCTTATAAAGAGAACTGCTATTAAACTCTCCAAAGCCAGTACAGGAAAGCAAGTCAGACAGAACCTATCCTTTCTGTTTGCCAACACAAATTGGCCTACCTATTTCTACTGGCTACACATGTACAAACCTATTCAAGGAGAGAATTGCACAGCTGTTTGTGAGACTGCTCTGGTCCTGAGAAATTTGATTAATAAAGTTACTTGTGAGGAAAAAAAAAAAAAAACAGTTTGACTCCCAAGACAGTTAGAGCCTGTGGAGCTGGAAGATGCATGGACATCAAAAATGTGTGTTTGTGGGTATATGGACATATACTTTAAAGTCCATTTATCTGGGTTTATAAATACGTAATAAAAATAGCAGAAGCTCTAAGGATCATATATTTATGGGGACTCCCAGAAGCCTCCTTCTATAATATAATATACTGTAATATAATTGAAAAGGGAGGGAAAAAAAGGTGTCAGTGGTGAAGTCACGTTAAAACATAAGTTGATAAGACTTCATTGAATATGTGTAATCCAGAGCCTGCCCTACTATAATAATACAGTTGAGAAACAGAACAAGATCGAATATACTTTCAATACATAGTTTAAGACAGGTTTTTACTCTTTCAATGAATGATATTTGTAAGATTGATATTATTCATATTTGCTCTATCTTCCCCATAATGTTCTTCCCTCAAGTCTGATATAACATTTGAGGATTTTAGGTCTTTTTTTTTTTAATAGGAAGGCAGGCAGCTCAGAGGACATGTTTCAAAAAGTATAAGAACAAGAAATGAAGATGATAAACTTTCACTTTTATACAATACCTGCAGTGTATTAAAATATAATTCAATCTTTTCAATTTTGGGCTATTACCAGAAGTATCAGCTGAAAACCTACCACTCAGCTAGATAACCTGGAGATCCAGAAATCTCTGTCTTGTAACTTTCTATTCTTTGATTTGGTTTTGCATCTTATTTTAACTTCATATCTAATATTCATGATCTCACTTTACTTTCAGTTGTCCTGGACAGTTTAAACACAATATAGTCCCTTACAGTGCCTTTTTTGTTAGCAGCATTATCCTACCTCAGGCTCTGAAACAGAAATATTGAACTTTCTCTGATATCATACAAAAAAAGTGCAAAAATCATTGGTACAGCCCCAAATGGGCAGAAAATTAAACTTTTAGTAATTTTGAAGTATTTTTTAAAATGCTGAACTAACAAACTACTACTTACCTAACACCAGTTTCTCACATTTGGAAGTCTACTGAGAGAAGTAATGGACAGCAGTTCTCGCTATGCAAACCCAACAAATATATGCGTAACTTTTATGTTCCACCCTGCTATATTCTGGGAAGAGTATTTCAGGAGCTAGGAGGAAGGGCAGGTAACTGCAGGAATGATGGATGTGGGTCTAAGAATATGTTCTTCACTTAAACTAGAGTGATGAGGTAAATGATTACGTGTTAGAGATGCTCACAGAATGTTTTTATTCTCTAAAAAAGTACTGGTGAAATAGAATAAGATATTTTCTTTCACATTAGCGAGTAGAGATAAAAAAAAGAGAATCTTGGAGATTATGATGGTTCATGAACAATCTTAACATTACTACCATCTTGTCATCACTGAAATTTTGCCTCACATTAATTACTACTTTTAGTGAGAAAGCCAGGAGGAAAAAACCTCCGCGAGGTTGGCAAACCAGCTACAGAAACGTAACAGTTAATACTCTTCATGCTCCCAATAAGCACTGCAGCCCTAAGCCTGGTCTAGGGCTCTTTCTCTCCTGCTACTTATGCCACACTTCAGAAACCTCTCACATACTCACCTTTTCTATGGGTAAAGTGACTTTCACAGTAAAAGAAACATATTACCTACCATACGCAAAACTCACTCAGGGAGTGCAATGACTCACTTTATAAGCTAGCAAGACTTTTACTTCAGAATAGCCCTCTGTTACAAACTCTCTTCAGTTGTCTAAGGCAACATATATTCCCTATAAAAGCAACAGCTAAACAGCATAATAAAGGAAGCTTTTATTTTCCAGGGCAGCAGGTGTGGAACTGTCCATTAAGAAATGTGAATAGGAAAGCTTGATTAAAGTAAACTGGCTTCAAAGGACATCTATTTTGTCATGTGACATTTAATTTTTCAGTGGTTTGAGGGAAGGGGAATTAATAATGTTTATGATTCAAAGTTGGTCAGTTGGTCAAAAATAGTGCAAAGGCAAAAATCTGATTTTATTAACAAAGTAAGTTCTAAGTAAGTCTGAGATTTTTCTAGGTGAAATTACCATTTTGCTCTGTAGTCTGCTGATTTGCCTGCTCCTGTTCTCATTTTATTAATAAAGGGGAAGCAAAATTTCAGGGTCGGTATTTGTGTCCTACCAAATGTCAGAACTTAATTCAGTGTGATTTGAGGAAGAAATCACACTTTTGCGGGTCAGTAAAGCATCACTACACTTAAAAAAGTTGCAAACCCGTTGAATATGTCTTCAAAGGACTTTGAAACACACCTTATAGTCCCTGCCTAAGAAAGGGATTTTAAAATCTTCACAGGGCAGAACAGGTTTATTTGTTACCTGAGATTTTTGCCTTTTACACTATGGCACAGTGCTAGGATCTTCAGGCCTAAAACTAAGCTGGTAAAAAAATGGATGGAAAAGATTCCTCCTCCCATAAAACACTTCTCTTTTTTTTTTTCTTTCATCAATACACATCGATATACACCAATAAGCTGTTCAGTGGGGGGTGCTTTCGCTTCCTTTCCTTTTTCAGTTCCAAAAGGCATACTTTGCTGTGACATAATGGAAAACTGCCAGATACCACTATTAAAATGAACCCCCTTACAAGTTGTGATATTTATGGAGACAAGAACTCTGCTAAGTGTGGCCAAGGGGGATTCAGACAGACATTCCCTTGCTTGTAGAATATCGTCTTGCTTTGGAAGTCCCATGGCCCCTTTCACCCATCTACCTCCTGCTGATGTATCGTATCGATGATAAACTTCACAGGGGAACTACTTTGCCTAATATTCTGGTTATTCAATCTCCTTCAAAACCCTGATTTGGCAAGCTCTCCAATATGCAGTGCTGTCAGGTGAGCACAGACAAGAGCATGGAATCTAAGCCACAGCGTTTTACATGAAAGTCCAGACCAGGCATAGAGACAGGATAAGAAAAACAATACTCCAAAGAGAAAGAAGCAAGTTCTGGCCTCACATTTTAGCATGGACCCTCCTTAACTCTGGGCAGAGGTGGTGCTGAGTGTTTGTGTTCACAGGGTATTTAGTAATGAATTTACCCCTGACCTGAAGGCAAGCGGGCACTCAAGGCTATATATATGAAGAGCTAAGTACAAAGCTCAGAGGAGCTAAATGCTTGGATATGTACTTGGGTTAGCCAAAACATAAAGTCCCCTGATGAGGATAAAAGACAACCAAAAATTCACAGCATGCACTGCAACATCTCCCATTTACCACAATTTTCTATTTCCCCCATAGCTTTTGACAGGTAAAAGCATACTCCTAAGCGACCTAAAAATAGCAATCCTGAACTTTGAAACAGCTGAGCAGTCAATATTATACTAGGTTCACCTGACTGCTTTCAAAAAGAAGACCACTTCCTTCAGAAGTGTTTCTAAAGGCCTCCACTGTTAGAAACACTGGATTTGAAATAAGAAATCGGATAAAGAAGTGAAGAGCAATATCATATGAAATGGTGAGTCTCCTCTGTGCTGTGGGACAACCAGATTGCTTACAGGCAACACTGCTCAAATGGAAATACCCTAATGAGTAGATGACTGCATGTCTATCCTGAATTTAATCCACCATGTCTTTTATCAGCTCTACTTCTGCTTTGATTCTGAAAATTACTTCTCTCCTCTACTGGCTCATTCCATGCTTTCCAAAAATTTTAAAATATGCATTTTATTATTTGATGCACTAATATATCTAGTCCACTACTTTCTCTTTCCTAGTGCTTTAACTGATAAATACTAATACTTGGAGTTTCAGGACAGGGACTCGGTTTAGTTGGCAGAACAAGTCAACCGTTTAACTAGGAGGATAATCTTCCCCCACATGGAAAGGAAGACGTGCTTTAGTGTAAGGAATGAGCTGCCAAATCAGGTAAGTTAGACATAATGCCTCATACTCTGACATCCCCCTGGTGTTCTTGACAAGTGCAATGGCTGCATAGCTTCAAAAGGGCAACATTATTTATCTGCATCAAAATGTCGGAGAGCAGGAAAGAGGGTGTAAGAAAGGAAGCAGGGTGTTGAAATAACTTCCCTAGCATCTGAGCAACACTTAGCTGATTTGTAAAGCAGCCAGAATCCTATCAAAGAGAAAAATGGCCTAGGATTTAGATCTTTAGCAGAAATAGATAGATGTAGTCCAGAACTTTAAAGTCTCTGTTTGATAGGATATATGAGGAGCTGTGTAATTTAACTCCTTTCTCTAAAACAGGATTTATGAAAGTTTGTGTATACAAAAGGAATTACTTTGGCAACAATGAATTTCCAGAACTGTAGGATTTGCCTGACCTCCACTAATTTTATGGCAACTGACGCAGGGACTGTGAATGATTGCTTTGTCCCACACAGGCATTACATAATTTACTCTGTCTGAAGTCAGTGATCTAAGGACACAGTGTACAGAATAATATATATATGTATATATTTGTCTGAAAATGTCTTCCAGATGTTGCTGCAGGTGGGACACTGTATTAAAGTATTCCTACAACAGCTATTAAAGATCAGTAAAATCCATTATGACAAACTAGGCAGAGGGGGAAATAAATGTCACTCCCTATAAAAACAGAGGCATCTATAAAACATGATACACTGTAGAAAAATCAAATTAATAGCTATGAAAAAAGCCCTTTTATCACATGGCATAGTTTTTCTGGGGTTCTGTAATAGTGTGTATCTATTAGATACTATTTATAATAACAGTGAATACCCACAGATGTAAAACTTAGTAAAGTAAAATTAGTAAAACTGTTAACTAAAGTAATCAAAAGTAAGCAAAAATGTTGCTCTTCTATCCATCCATTTAATATTGCCACCTAAGATAACCCAGAATACATGTATCAACACATCATTACCAAACTGTGATCTCATTTATAATCAGTGGTAGAAATTATCTCTGCAGAATCTCTCTGCAAAAATTTAGCAAATTGTGTGGCTTTTCAGGCTCCTTTGCTTCCCAGGTTATTCTGAACTATATGGAAAGCACAAAAAAAGTAAAAAAAAAAAAAAAAGAAAAAGTTGTCTCTGATTTCTGTCGTGTAAACAGGCTGAACAAAATGTAAGCTGAACAGCAGTATTGCTGTAGCCCTTCATGTCTAAGGATAGAAGCAAGGTAAACAGGATAAAATCACAAATGGTAAGAAGCATTAGTTAGAAATACAGACCCCCATTATACAAATAAGAAAAAAAATCAAAAATGGAAAATAATTCTATACGTACAGATATCTACTGGGCTTTTCCCTAAATGTATCCTGATATATACTAGTACTGCCTCAAGATACTTCCATTCTATCAGATCGCTGGATATGAAGTGTCTGCTGGCTTTGGGGAGAAAATCCCTAGAGTTGCCCTACATTTACAGAGGCAAATCCAAGTCTGTCTTCTCAGCATAAGGAACATAAATTCTGTGATCATGACGTGTTTTGAAGAGGGTAGATGCACATTCTCCTCCTACTGTGTCCTACTTTTTGTTTCTAATATGCTGCTTCTTTAATTGCTCATCAGAGCCTGTGGCCTGAGTTTTTCATATGTATGCACTGGATAACAAAAGAAGAAGTGTTCCTGACTGTGCCAAAGACCTGCTCAAACCTTTGGAGTCAGTCCTTCCATTTCTATGTTCACACTGTAAACATGTGAAACTGAGTTTATCAGGCTAAATTACCTCCACAGCTTTCCAATCAGCATTTACAAAATGTTGACTTGGAAATGAAAGCACTGGTGTTTTCCAAACATCAGTGTTTACTAATCAAAACATAATATAATGTCAGTGCTCATAGTTACTTTTCTTTATTTGTAGAGAAATTAAAAACTTACTTCCAATATCTGGCCGCAGCTTCTTGTCATACTCCCTCAATAGCTTGTTTAGTATGAGAGTCACATCTGTGTCCTGTGTTTTTGGAGCTAATACCCATTTTTGGTTAGTCGTTCCATCTTCATATTCATCCTCTTCAACCTTTCTAGAGCTGAAATAATAGATCAAACGAATAGATGTTATTTTGCATAAACAAAATCGAGAGTACATTCAGAGTAAATGTCCATACTCATTTTAAGAAGTTTTAGATTTCTCCCATGGGTTTGTCTAACTATCCAACCTTAGGATGTTTCTGCAAGCAGATGTTCTCAACTCTCATTGAGTTTTTGTGGGTAGGGCATCATCAGATATTGCTTTGAAGATCTTATCTGCCAAACTCAGAGAAGTTATAGTCTGTTTGTTAATACAGCCATCAGAGTACTGTTTTCTATCTTATATTTTAATGAACCTACCCACACTAGTTAATACACCCTTATGAAGAGCTAGCATCTGCAGTATTATTTTACGAATCCTTCAAGACAACTGATTCATTTCTTGCAAAGAGGCTAATAAGAGTATTAAAAATTCAGAACTTTTAATACTTCCTAATCATTTTATCCTATTAATAAATTATTATATTCTCAGTGCCTACATTTCAGAATTTAATGTATTACAAGGATTAGAATTAAGAACTTGCTCTTTGAGTGTAAAACAGACTATCACAAGCACACAAATTAATCTGAATTTCAGAGTGTTCCTCTAGTTTTAATGACATTAAAAAACCAGTATTATACAAAGGGTTACAATTCTTCTTTCATAGGTGAATTATTTTAAGAGTTTGGTGATACAAATGTAGTAAAACTACAGTTTGGTTAGAAACTACAGCTAGAGCTATTTTCACACATGGGACCAATTTCATTCGTGCAGCTTTTTGTGCATGAACAGTAAAATGTTGATTTGAAGATGTATCTTTTGGTATCTTAGAAACCAAATCTATTTCATCTCCCTCAGTTGAGAAAATCTGTGACAGTTAAGCTGAGATGAAGCTATCAGGAGAAAAGATAACCTCAGTCTTGGAACCTGAAGCAATAATCGCCTAGAGCTTGGACTCACAATTGCCCTAGTGATTTGGTGGCATTTCATGGCGTTTTCACACAGACGTCAGTTATGCAAGGTACAAAACAACAAAGATTCAGAGACACCGGCCTTGCCTATGCTTGGGATGTACTAATGGCAGAGCTGCCTCCATCAAAGTAATCTCCTCCCTCCCTCTTTCTCTCCCTCCACTTCTGTAATGACACTACTGTATTTCAAAATAGCTTAAATTCCAAGAAGACTTGACAGACTCTCTATAGTCTGTCTATACCCTCTAGCCTTCTATAGTGGCAGGAGAAAAAAAATGAATATAATTATAAAAATTTAATCATAGAGAATCATCAACACACCATTGCTTGTAAATCACCATTCAAGCGCATTGTCGAACTTTTAATTGAAACTGCTCTACAACCAATATTAGTCATGAATCACTTAACACGACTCCACAAACCACCACTGGTCTGGATACCCAGACGAAAATATACAAAAATATTTACAAAAATACATATTCTTGTATTTCCGAACAAAAATAATTTGAACTCTAGTCTCTGAGGATTTTATATGGAGAAAGCAAATATAGTCAAGTTCTGAAAGTACAGAAAAGTTATGCAAAACAAAACAAAAAAAAAGAAGAGAGAAGTAGACATTTTCACACACACAGTATCACAGGATGGTTAGGGTTGGAAGGGACCTCCAGAGATTTTCCATTAGTAAACTGTATTTTTAGAGTTTGGTATTTTCCGTGCAATTCAACGAGGAGTGTTAGGAAAACCCAAGAGGGTGGCGTTTTTTCCCCCCTAAGATTCATGAAAAGCCAAATGTTTGAATGCTGCAGTTACAGAAGCATTCTCAAAGGAGGCTCCATCTCCAAACACACAGGGCTTATTCCTCAGTGCTGGAAAGCGGCAGTGGTGCTGAATTACCCATCGGAAAGGAGCACCGGGTCATATGCCTTTTTCTCCTGCACTCACTGCACCTTTACTGGAGGCACTGGGGCTGCGTAAGTGACAAGTGGCTGCAAGTGACAAGTGTGTCCATGCAGGACCATGACTCCCATGCCAGGGAGCAGCTTCTTTAAACCAATAAGGCTCCTAGCACCGAGAGACTTTTTAAATTCCTTCACAGTAGCAGCTTGTTTCCTAGAAAGTACCCCCAAAGGATGTAAATTCCCACCCAGCTTCTAGATTAACACTGCGGGTGGGAGAGCTTTCACAGGGAGTCTTAACAACACTGATGCAAATTAAACGCATATTTTTCAAGGTGTTTTGTTTCCTCCTCCAGAGTTCGCTTTTCACTTCTCTCGGCTCTATGCAGTTAAGCTCTCTGAAGGCACCCGAGGCCACTTTTTCACCTGTAGCCTTACTGATGACTGCCAAACTCCTACAATATTCCTGCTATCCGCAGAAATAAATGTGGGATGATGGCAGGTGATTTGCAAGAAAAGGGAAGGAGGGCTGCCCTCTTTCCCCAGATGTCTAAGGAGACACTGGCTTTGATCCTGCAAGAAGACAGAAATGCATAAGGCAAAGAAGAGGAAGGCTTAAAAACAGCAAGAGACTGTGAGAGAAAGGGTTTATTTCCCGGAATAAGCGTGTCCAGGACATGCTCTCCTGGCCTTAGGGACTGACATGAGGCAACCAGTGTTTCCTGAGAGGATTTGGAGGGGAGAAAGATGCCACTGTGGGACGGGCTGCTGGGGGGAACAGCACAGTCCCTAACGCTCTGTTTTAAATGTCCGTGTGAGGAAAGAGGGAAGGGAAGGGAAGGGAAGGGAAGGGAAGGGAAGGGAAGGGAAGGGAAGGGAAGGGAAGGGAAGGGAAGGGAAGGGAAGGGAAGGGAAGGGAAGGGAGCGCTCCCTCGGCGCTGCCGCCGTCCCCCCGTCGCTGCCCGGCCGGCTCTGAGGCTGGCGCTGCGCTCACCAACGGCCGCCGGTGGCCGTTTACCTCCCTTAACGGTCGCCTGTCGGCGGGGCGCTCCGCCCTCGCCGTCCCGCCTGGGATGCCCTGAGCGGCGTGTCCCGGCCGCCCGGCTGCCGCTCGCGGCCTCCCCGCGGGACCCCGCTCCTCCCCCGCCGGGGCCGCCGGGCNGCGGCCGACCCTCTCCGCGGCCGCCTGCGGCCCCGCACCCGCGCCGGGACGGGTAGCGGCGGCGCCGGCCACAGGGCGCTGGGAGACGCCGGGTTTGTGGGGCAGCTGGTGAGAGGAGCGAGGCGGGGCCGCGTCCCAACGAGGGAGTTGCAGCAAGGTGCATGTCGGAGTGAAAACCCGGGGTAGAAATAATAATAGTAGTAATAAAAATAATAATGGTAATACGGTGATGGTGGTGAGGGGAGAGGAAAGCGCCCGGGGTCCTTCCCCGGTGTTAGGTACCGTGCAAACTCTGAGAGCGGCATCCCAGCCCGAGCGCCCCGGCATCAGGTAAATCAGGCATCACCCCGAGAGGAGCGGGCACTCACCAGGCTTGAAACACCGACAGGAGGAAGAAGGCGGCCAGGAGCTTGGCAGGCATGATGTGGGCAGGGGCGGCCAGGTGCAGGAAGGTGCCGCGGCGGCAGGGTGCGGGAGGCGCTTGTTCTCTCCTGTGAAGGCGCTTGTTCTCTCCTCCCTCGTGTGCGCTCAGCTTGGTGACCCCGAGGGAAATACCCCCGTTAACACTGCTCCGGGAGGGCAGGGAGAGAGAGAGAGAAGGAAAAAAAAAAAAAAAAACGCGGCGTGAGGGGAAGCCCCCCGAGGGGACGCTGGCAGAGCCGGTGCCAGTCACGCTCGGCGCTCCGGCAGGTGCTCGGCGGCCGTCGCCACCGGGCTGCAGCGGCGGCGCCTCCCGCTC